>WAAE01010078.1:0-14924 GCA_013400495.1 Nicator chloris
TCCTTGCCCAAAGATTATATAAGTGGTGAGAGACAACCCCCATGTTCCCCAGTAACACAGCAGAGTTCAACAAAACCCAAAGACTTTGGTCTATGCCACAATGATAACTTGGTGGTGTGATCATACTTCTGAAAAGTGGCAAAAGTGGGAGTGATTTCTTCTGGCCAAGAGTTGTGAGGGAAGTTCTCTAATCTTGTAGTAATTAGTAGATTGTAGCTACTAATGGATATTTTAAAGAAAATGGTGGATGTCTCTTCACTGCATTATGGGCCTTATCTTTTCAAGATATAATACTCAAAATTCTGAATCTAATTCTCAAATCTCTTTTCATGTACCTGAAACATTTACTTGAATCTGGCAATAAATCAGTCAGAAATGAGACTTAACCCTGAGAAATATAGGCACTGGTAAAAACTTTGTCCCTCAGCAGTGATTAAACATACCGTCCACGTAGGGGTTTCACCTAGTAGCACAACATCAGTGCTTTCCGAAGTTTTCCCTTAGCAACCCTACTTCCAGGGTCACAACCCCACTTTCATTTTCACTTCCAGGCTTGTGGGCCCCAAGTGGGGTCATGACCCTAACTTGGGAACTGCTCTATAACACATTGAAAAAATTAACATACCAGTCAGTAAATACATCAGCAAAACAAGCCCATCCAGTCTGCCCCAGACCCTCCCTGTCTACCATCCCTAGGGGCCTTACCTACTAAACATGGGGTTTCAAAACCACGTATCTACTTGTGAGCTCACATACTGCTTTGTGTATGTGTTACCATTGTCTTGTAGTCTTCTTTTGTGCTATTTAGCTAAGTTTGGTGTTGACAAATATGTGCTAACACTTCTGAAAATATGACCTCCTTCTTCTTTCTCATTCATATGCTGGAGGTGCTGCTTAGATTTATTATTTGCACATAATAGAGTTCACAGTTATTGTGTGTCAGAAACAAGATCTGGAGAGTCTACTGTTTCCACAGCTGGAGCAACACATACACATCTGGTAAAACTGCAGCGTAAATTCTATTGTCCTTAGCAATTAATCGCTTACACTGTATTCTATTGATTCTCCTCCTCCTTAACTCCTACTGGTCTTTACCTTCTCTTTTCTTTTTCCTCATCTGTCTTCTGTTCTCCATTTCTTATGAGTCTCACATTGCATTTTTTAGCATCTTGTCCAGAAGTGCTGAGCTTGGATGTGGACATGCAAAAGTTTCTACTTGTCTTGCAGAACATTCTACCACTACATTTCAAAGAGCTTTGCACTGGTTGTGAAAGCACACAGGTTAATTGAAATCTCAGTTAACTTCCTTTTACAGTGGAGAGATCATAACACAAGGTCCATTACCCACAGTCACCAAAAAGTCAGTGGCAGAGAAAAACATGGATCTCCCATTCCATATGGAACCGCATGGTGGACTCCAAGCAACATGGTTAGCACAAGGTATACCAGTAGATGGCACTTCAGCGTTCATAGTGTTGCTCATGCATCTGAGGGTCCGATACAACAGGCCTTCTGGTTTGTGGTTCTTCACATGCACCTTTTAGCATAATTTTATTTCTTTTTGTTCTTGTGGTCTTTTTCGTTGTCGCTTTAGTCTGCCCTGGTCTTTTTTTTTTTTTTTTCATTTACCTTGCTGTGACACGTTGCTGTTACTTCTTCATTTCTCTCAATTTTATATTTGCTTTGTCTCGTTCAAAAAAGGATAAAAACAAACACCTCCCAAATAAAAATAAACAAACAGAACCCCAACACCAAAGAATGAAGAACAAAATAAAGGGACTCACTGATTTTTTTTCAGTAAAGAGTTATCTAGATTCTGACTAGTTCATTACTAAGGACAGCTGGGTGGTGCTGAGTGGAAGCAGTAAGGTTAACTCTCAAATGTTCTGAACCCTCACCACGTATTTTTTTGCTGTGTGAGGTGAAGAGCTCTCTGCTAACATGCAATGTATCTGTGAAGCACACTACATGTATTCAACTCTGTATGTTAGACTACCCTTGCTGCACACAGGCTGTGGCTACACACTTCAGGTTCTGGCTTTTTTTTCAGAAAGGAAATGAGGATTTTGTTTGGGCTTCTGTTGTGGGTCGTGGCTGGATTTTGCCCCATCAGCCCATGTGGTGCTCCTTGCCACGTTGCTGTCAGTGGCAAGTGCCTTTCAATTAAGGCTGAAGTTCCATCAGAGCCTGTAAGTGGAGAATGCTGGGGAGATTAATAAATGAATTGTCACAGCTTCCAGGCATGCTGGGATGAGAAGTACACAAACTCTCGAGTTTGTGTGCTGTGTAAATTTGGAGCTCTGGCTCTGTATATTTATAAGGATGGGCTCAATAGCTTTTTTCTTTTTCTTAAAAAGAATGAAAATTAGTTTCTTTAATGTTGAAGTCCAAATGTGGAAATACTCATTATTTGTATATCTTTAATGTTATGCATTTTACGCTTTTTGCAGTTTGGGTGGAGTCACCATTAGAAACAAGGACTTGAATTGATCTGTCTAAACCACTGTAGGTGGGAAAAGATTATGGAAAACATCCCTGAAGAGCTTTATTTACTTGCTCCAGTGGGCATTATCTATTATATTTCCAAGTGTCTTGTCTTGGGCTTGGGTTTCTTTGGCTTTCCTTGCTGTCTTGACCAATCTAGCTGGTACTAGTTATTGTGTCTGAGAATTATTGTCACTACTAAAAAAAAAATTGCAAATCTGAACAATAGTATAATTTTAAACTGCATTTTAACTGTTTCTTTCTTTCATTTCATTTTATTTACTCATTTTTACTTAAAAATATAGACATTTTATGCATTTTATGGCATTTTATCTACTACACATTCTATGCAGCACAGAGTAAATATTCTAGGGGTGGTGCCACTTTCCTTGAACAGTAAACTGACTAAACTCGGTGGGAAAATAGCATTTATGGGAAATTTTAGGATCACTTAAAGATCCTAATGGAAAGACGTATTAGAAGAAGAACATTCTATATTCCTACTGACAATTGCATCCTAAATCTGTGGTGATATGGTTGCTCCTTCAAGGTTTCTTGAGGGAATTATTTCTTTTTAACTGGACATTCCTTTCTGATTTTGGAGTCTGTATGACTTGGAAGCAGGTGGGCATGCCTTTTCATAGTATTGTAGGATAATCCAACTTGGAAGGGTTGTCAGGAGGTCATCTGTTGGATTGTACTAATGCGGAAAAAAGTTTTTCCTTAGACCCTGTGTAAACTTCTCTTGTTTCAGGTTATGCACACCTTGTCCTGCTACATGGGCTGCTACAGAAAGCATGGCTGAGTCCACATAATGAATGACCTGGTTGTAGGTGGAAAAGGCTGATCTGAGGTGCTTCCTTTCTCCAGGCAGAAGCAGCTCCATCACTCAGATTCCCCTAGCAGGCCCAGTGCCCCAGCCCTTGAGACACTGCAGAGCTCGCTTGTCATCAGTACAACCTCTGTCTCCACTATCCAGTGGCTTCCATAATTATGTATCCATATGTATGCACTATCTCTCTTATCTATGTATTTTGCCCTATGACCTTTTTGAGCAATGCTTCTAATTCAGAGATGAGATGGAAGCACATTTTAGTACCTTTGGTGGCCACTGATCAACATCAGCCTTGTAGTTCCAGGTGCCTCTTAAAATATGAAGGTAATTTGAAAGTAAAATGACAAATACATTATGTGAAGCTCAGCAGAAGATTATGGGAACGCTGTTATCTGAGTAAGAGTATTTCAAATTGCTAAGGGATCTTGGAAAATTTATTAAAACTCTTTTTCTTATGTAAAACTTTTTGCATATAACCATGATACACTGGGTAATAATGATTTTCTAAAAAAATACTGCATTTGCTGTGGAGCTCTAAAATGCTATTAAATTTACCAATTAATTGATAATTAATTTTAAATAGTTCAAAGTTTTGAAGTATTCAGTTTTCCATTTTTAATAGTTCAAAAATCTTTCAAAATAGATGGCTAAAATTTGTGTCTGGAATATGCATACTGTGGTTTCATTTTGAGAAGTTCTGAGTATCTGTAGAACTAACTGATACAGTGGGAGGTTCAGATGCTATTACTGAATGGCACTGATGGAAGTTCAGGAGCCTTTATGCATTCAAATCTGTACTTCAGCACAGTGGTGGACTCCTTATCCTGTAGATCTAGGACATCTGATTAGCTGTTATCAAAGTCTGTACTTCCTTCCCAGTTTTCTGACATATTAGCATTCTTCAAGCCCATGGTGAAGTTGACCAAGTCCACTTAAAGATTAGGAGATTAAAAGAATGTAGTTGTAAATGCCAGAAAATGAGCCAAACCTGTGGGTTTAACACCAAATCAGTCTCTGAGCTGAACACTATGGCTTGCACCTCTTGTTTTTCTCCATAGTGTGATAATTTCATTGACCAGACTGTTTAGAAGTAACAAATGAATTTGAATTATACAGATAATCCCAAATGATTATGATCAAAGTCCAGCCACTAGTTTCTATTATATATATTTATGTCTATCAGGACAAAGAAAAAGTAAAAAAACATTAAACAGTTAACTTGTGCAAATTATTTTTTCATATACTGCCTGCAAAGCTCATGCTGCCATAGAGGGTCACACAGGCCTTGGAATTACAGATCAAACAAAAAATATAATTGTTTTCTCTTCAGAGAGTTATGAATTTCACATCTGATACCTTGTGAATGCCTTGGTCTATATACAAATGCTATGCTTCATCAGAAAGCATGGAATCCTAGTTCTACAAGGGGATAAGATACAGATGTTTCTGTGTTGGTGGTTCATCACGTAGTAAAAAGTCACTGCCTAGAGAACAGCATGGCAAACTGAAATTTAATTTCACCTGATTCACACTCGGAGGGAAAGAAGAAAACATTTTCATGAAAGAAATAAAGAGAACGAAAAAGAAAATAAAAGAAATAGCAGCTGTTTGAAATTTGTAGAGAGGCTTGGAATGATGTGTATTACGGGGAGAAGGCAAAGAGGTAAAGGTGCAAAAGAGGTCTATGATACTGTTCTTAAGTCTGTCAGAAGAATGCAGCTATCAGAAATGCATTCAAGTGTGACCAAAATTGAGTATACTCTTTTGCCTGTGTTGCACAGACAAATACATTTGGGAACCAGATCTTTAGAGGCAATATTTGTATGGTTCAAATGCCTCAAGCTGAGTCTCTCAGAATGAAGGTGATTTTGCTTTAGTGCCGGAATGTGGGGTTCTGTTTTCAAACACATGCACTCTGCTCCAAGTTACTTTGCCTGCATTTGTGAATGGAGTTCACAGACCTGGGATTCAGTACAAAAGTATACTCCATGGTGATCCAGGAGTTTCAGAAATGTGATTTACAGCAAGGAGAATATGTATGCCAGACTATACAAAACACTGAAGAGAAAGATGTTTCTGAAAATTTATTTTTCTTCTGGTTTTAGGCACTTGTCCATATGGCTTCAGAGCTTCTTATACCTTTCTGTACTTAAACATCCAGACATTTTTCTTGATTCATTTAAACAACAGCCAGGGTAGCCTGTGCATTAAGAGAAGAAGCAAAACAAAACATAATAAAACAAATAGACACACATGCATGCATGTACACAACCCCCCTCTTCTTTAGACTGAGGGAATAAAAATCACATTTCCCCTTCCCAAAAAGTTCCCCATGTACAAGCCTTGAAGAGAGAAAGAAAAAAGCAAAGCCTCTCACTCCTGTTGTAACTATGACTCAATGTAGAAAAAGATTTGAGATTTGTAATCTTGGTTTGAGATGTGTAATCTTTAAGCAGAGAGTTAAACATGATTTCATAGCTCAAGGATGGAGACACTTACCTGCTGGGGGAAGGAGGAAGGGAAGCAACCTGGGTTCTGGCTCCTGCTTCAAGCACTATTTATGCATGTTACTCAATTACAAATGCAAAATGTGTAGGCAGCCCCTGGGGCAACAACCCAGGACTTCCTCTTCAAAAGGAGCACCTATTAGGGTTGCAAATTATCCTCTCTCGATGAATCTTGCTTCCTGTCCAATACAGAAGTATGGCTTCAGCAGGCATGACAGAAAGTTCTCCAGCCTGAGCTTCACCTTGAGTAAGTGCTGGATGCACTCCTGGGAGATGTGGGAAAGATCTCCTCAGAAAGAGACTGGCAATGAACCTGCATCTCCCAATTCAAGAACAAGTGTCTTATCTACAAGTATGATATTATGTAAAATGTTGGCCGTTGTGCTTCCACAACCTCTGGATGTGTTTCTGGGAGGAAGTCTCTGGGGCTGTTGTGATTTGTGACAATTCGTGGTCTGTGGTAGGCATGCTCAGAAGATGCTTACTTCATGAAGTCTCTCAGGATATGCCACACCTGTACATCACAATCAGGTTTTGGTGCAAGGTAGGTTTCAAGATTTTCAGCTGTATAGAAATAGCAGTAGCAATGAGAGATGCAGTTTCAGAACTTTTAAATAATTTTATCAGCAAAAACCTGATGTAGATTTTTGCATCCATTTAGCATACGTATACTTGTGTAAATATATCTTCTTGGAATTTTTATATTTCTTTTTTGAATTTGTCCATTGGTAATGTTCTCAAAGTTATTTTGTGAACCAGCAGCAGGACATAAAACTAGAACCCAGAAATCCTGCTTTGCTACGTCTCTCTATAAGACATGTAAATATATTTATAATTAAATCCAGTATTTTAATGTTGTTGTTTTGTTGCAAATGAAGTAGCTGGCACCTCACTGAACATAAGAAAAATCTTCTTTCATAGTCGCTTTATCTATTAAGCAGGGTGTTTCTCTGTCATTGACATGTATTTATTAGTTCCTTGTGAGGCTTTCCAATAGATTTTTTTCCATATCTTTGTTCTCCTGGCCCCTGTTCTCTTTTATTCTGGGTTCTGTTCCCTCAGGAGACCAAAATCCTGCTCCCTTTGCTCTACTCACCATGTACTTCGTTCCAAAGAGACTATTTGTCTAAATGAGGTAACAGGAGGTAACATGAGGTAACAGAAGGGCAAATATTTTTGCCATTACTGTGAATACAATATTATAAATGCATGCTTGTAGTTTTTATGTATTCAGAGATGAATAAATTATGTTTGCTTTGAATAATGTTAAACGATCAATAACAAATTAGAATTTTATATATAGTAGAAAATATATAGAAGACTATAGCAGGAAATTCTTCAAATATTTGTATTTAAACTAAAAGGGTAAATCAACTTCACTCATACCTCAGTTCAGAAAAAATACTTAAAATGTCATTGAATAAGATGCATAAGTGCATTTTTATATTTTATGCAATATGATAGAGAAATTTTTGTAAGTAGGGCCTTATTTGTGATAACAGCATGACCAGGTATCACTGAACGGGATTTTGTTTCCTGCTATGCTTATGCAGGCCACCTTTCCTCAATTCACCGTATTAGTAGCCAGTCTCAAATAGTGTCCAGGCTTAACATAGGCTGACCGAAAATAACTTCTGAATTAAACTTCCTTTTGGGAGAAAAATAATTTCCAGCTGATAGTGTACTCTTTGATTGTTTGTTGGATTTCTTTTATGTTTTCTTTGCTATTTATTACACACCTTAAATTTAAGCAAGTAGATCCTGTTTTGATTTTTTCTGCTGGTCATCTAGCTGGATCTGAAGCATAGCAAAAATCCAAATGCACATTCAAATTCTCCTAGAAATATGAAAGTAAAAAAAAAGATGTCTAAAAAACTGTAGGGCAGCAGAGGGAAGGAATGGCATCCACAGGGACCTGGACAGGCTCCAGAGGTGGGACCATGCAAACCTCAGGGAGTTCAGCAAGGCCAAGTACAAGGTCCTACACCTGCATTGGGGCAATCCCAGACACACCCACAGGCTGGGCAGGGAAGTGAGGGAGAGCAGCCCTGTGGGCAAGGCCTTGGGGGTGATGAAAAACTCACCATGAGCCTGCAGTGAGCCCAGAAAGCCAAGGGAATCCTGGGCTGCATCCAAAGCAGCATGGCCAGCAGATTGAGGGAGGGGTTCTGCCCCTCTGCTCTGCTGAGACCCTGCCTGGAGCACTGCATCCAGCCCTGGGGTCCCCAGCATGATGACAAGGAGTTGTTAGAGCAGGTCCAGAGGAGGACCAGGAGGTTGATAAGAGGACTGGAGCACCTCCCCAGTGAGGATGGGCTGAGCAGGTTGGGGCTGTGCAGCCTGGAGCAGAGAAGGTTGTGTGGGGACCTCACAGACACCTTGCAGTGTCTGAAGGGGCCTGCAGGGAAGCCGGAGAGGGATTCTCTGACAGGAACTGGAGTGACAGGGCAAGGAGGAATGGGTACACACTGAAAGAGGGAGATTTAGATTAGATATTAGGAAGAAATTCTTTACTATGAGGGTGGAATACTGGAACAGTTGCCCAGAAAAGCTGTGGATGCCCAGTCCCTGGAAGTGTTCAAGGCTAGGTTGGATGGGGCATTGAGCAACCTGTTCTAGTGGAAGATGTCCCTGCCCATGGTAGGGGAGTTGAAACTAGACGACATTAAGGTCTGTTCTAACCCAAAACATTTCGTGATTCTGTGAAATTACAGACTTTTTCAGAGGATTGAGAGTGGAACAAAAATGACAAGTCTCTTCTATCACTGCCCTTGGAGTTAAACAGTAATGAACTGGAGACATTGGTCATATCTGAAAAGAGGTTTTCTTATATCAATATGAGCTGAGAGCTCTAGGCTGAAGTGGTGTTGCATGGTGCAAAAGAATCCAGAGGACCAAAACCATTCAGAACGAAAGACTGAGAACTGCCTCTAGGGAAAATTCCACTTTTTATTTTTTTTCACTCATCATTTATTTACAAATACACATTATAACTTTTATATACATTGCACATTTACATGGTAAAAAAGTACAAAACTATATATTTAAATGAATTTATATTTAACTCGCCATGTTTGAAAATATAAAATTGCATCAGAAAAAAAGTATTATGAAAAGCAAGAAACTTGAACTGATAAAGCTTTGATATAACTTTTAGCAACACATCAATTGGGAAAGAAAACTTTGAAAGTGGTAATGCAAGACTATCTTAAAGGAAACATCTGATAAAACACTTATGCATGTCACAAAAAATAAAACAATAAAAATAAAATAAAACCTTTATTCTTATTACAGTTAGGCCTGTAGCTGTTATCAAACCTCACAATCCAATTTCTTTGGGTTCAAAATTTGTATAGTACAGTAAAAACTCTCAATACACTGAGATCATTCCAGTATACAATATGATCAGAAGTAGAGAAAATGAAGTGTAAGAAGTTTCCTTAAAGATTGTCTCACTGCACCTTGAAAGTATACTTAAGTCAGTTACAACGCCTTTTGGTCAGTCAAGATTCCTTGTAAACAAAAACACAGGGATCTTTTATGTACAGAACTGGCAAAAAGAAAATCCAATAAATAAACAAAACAGAAACTGACATGCAAGTTTGTTAAAGTGGAAAAGAGTTAACATCAGTGAAAGGAAGAGATGAGATCATGTGAGTAGGCTCTAAGGAATGGACTTTTATAGTTTACAAGAAAAAAAGAAAAGCTTTACTTTACAAGCAAGAGACCTCACAATAAATAACACTGCTCTTCCCGTAACGAATAAATTTCTTCAAAAAACAAGGTGTACTGTCAACCAGACATTTTATGTATAAATTATAAAACATGACACAGTATAAATAAATGTCTACGAGACTCAACTATATGTATACTTTTTTTTTCTCCCCAAAATAAATAAGCATACACTTATTTACAGTACGGACATTGATTTTGTGCCCAATGGCTGTTCCAATAGTGATGGAGATTTTACCACTCTAGAATGGAAGATATAGGAAAGCTGTAGTCCTGGTCTTCATCTTCCTCTTCATCCTCTGGGTCTTCATTAATTGCTAGATGGGGGAATACAGGGGAGCTGTTGTTTAAATAAGGACAACAACAGCGCAGAAGCAGCTCAGTGCATGTTTTGAAAGCCCTGTGAACAGCCATAATACAGCGTTGCATTTTATGCGACTTGTAGTGAGATGCTCTTTGGCATCTGCTGTTATGCAATAAGGTTTTTTACACATAATCTATGAAGTCATAACTGCAGAAAGTTCTGAAGAATCAATGGCTCAGGTTTTATTGGCAGATTCCTGAAATCAAATAAAAAGCGCTCTGGTGTTTTAGTTTAATTGCTTTGTGTCCTTCATTCAGAGTTAGTAGAGGCAACTGTGCTAAACCAGGTGCCATGTGCTACCTTTAAGTTTGTTCTTTTGGACCAAGTTAAGAGTTTATCCAGGTGTTAATAAAGCAATCAGCAAAGCACACGAGAGCAGACAAAGTACAAAAAAGTCACTAGAATTACACTCCTCGGGCAACCCCTTTCTGATAGAATGGCTTGTCCTTGGAACATCCCCAAAAACTCCAACTTGAAGGCCAGCTCGTTGTTGGAGATCTATTGCATTTTATCAGCAACCAAAGTGTGTGCGTGAAAGATAGATACTTATATTCTACTGTACCTTGAATCAATAAATCAAGCTTTCTTATGTTTAAAGGTGTAAGTCTTCATTACCTAGGTATCGCCTTCAGAAGCCTTACGTGTCTGCAGAGTTAAAAATCTCACTTACAGTTGCAAGATCCAGAGTGCTTAACTTCTAGAAGCACACCCATGGAGCAAGCTGCCTCTTTCATGGCACACTCGCTTGGGTAAGTTGTGTTATCGCTGGCACACACTGCTTCTTCTGACTTGCTTTCAGGGCATAGCTCATCACAGAGGGCACACCGACCTCTGCCAACCTTAAAATCCCACAAGCATTTCTTCCCAGCACCGCATTGAATGTCTTCACAGGACTTGGCTTCTAAAATACACATAGAATACTAGATGTAAGTGAAAAGACAAAGCAAAAACCAAAGCAAAAGACAAGCAACCCCCCAAACCTCCCTTTCCCCTGTTAACTGTGAAGAAAGAAAGCTCAGATGTAGTAGATATGATGATACTTGCTGATTTTGCTTAAGCAAGTATTCCCTTGAACAACAGTGCCTGTCTATATGTGGGGGAGGAAGGACAGCTGTGCCAGCAAAGCTTGGCCCTGGGAATACAGAATTACACTTGCCTATAGTACATGACTTTCCTGCTCCATTTCATGTCAGTGGAAATTTGGCTCCCCAAATTAGTGGTAAATGCAGGATTTGTCAACAGGTCCAGTGTTTCTAAATCTATTATTTTTAAACTAACCCACAGAGACCCGTTGTCTACAAGATTTGAAAGGGAATTCACCTCAACCTATGCCAAATAAAAGCAACCTGAGTCTTCCCCAAATTCCCTCAGCAGTTTTGGGGAGCAGAGGCTGCCCTGCAGGTGCTTCATTGTAATACATTGCACTGTCAGTCCTTTGTGGAATCTCTCACAACACAGAATGTCATATTGCACAGAATTTATTTGCCTATCTTCACCCACCCACAGTCTCCAAACCCTACAATTATTTCTAAAGAGGAAAAAGTGATCAGATGTTTTCAATTAAGTTAACATAATCTTTGCCAAGACCACTTGAAGACAATTGTTTCCAGGAATACAGACCCACTGAATGCAGTGACCTTATTGCATGGTAACCATCTCATCATCTGTTCCAGGGAGGCTACTTCTCCATCGGATACTAACGTAAGCACCCACGGCAATAGCAGGATTAGGCCCTCTTCCCCCTCATCCCTACTGCAATCTTTTCCAGGACTAAGATCACCCTGGCTCTCCCCTACCAGGAGGGGAGCACTAACCCAAGCTGCTGAAGTCTCTCTTCCTCCCCAGCACTAACTACATCGGTCCAGTTACAAACTCGGGATACTCTGAAACAGGTGATTAAGGAAGCTCCCCCCACACTCAGTCTTCTCCAAAGATACTTACTGACGCATTTTCCTTCATAGGCTAATCCAATGGATCTTCCCAGGAGGCAGGTAGCTTTCCTCAGGTGGCAGGCACTGGCGTAAGTTATGCCGTCATTCCCGCAGAGATACTGTTCAGGAGAGGTAGGCTCTGGACAAATTCGGTTACATGTGACACAGTAGGCATTGTTGGTTTGGTCAACCACACATGTGGAGCTGCCTGGGCATAAGACATCCCTGCAGGTCTCTGAAATACAGACAGAAGCACAGTGAATAGTAGAAGATACCAGGATCCCAGTGAGGAGTGTATAGGTGACAATAAGAACAAATGATCAGATAAAAGACTTCAGCAGCTCTCCTCATTTAAGGGCTGCCAGAGGATGCCTTCAAATCTCAGGATAGCTGTGCGAACACACGTGCTGCCAGACTATGGGGAGCCCTCAGCTCAGCTCCATCCTTATCTGTTGAGCATAGTCTAGTTACCCTCTCCTGACCTGGTTCCTATGAGAAAGTACATCCAACATCTCCTCCCTACTCTCAGACAGACACGCTTTGGCATTTGATGGAGATTGGATTAGATTTGCAAACCTACTTTTGCATTTGCCCTGATACTGGACTTCAAGTTCGGGCTGTTCTTTACATCTGGCTTTGAGAAGGGCGCACTCGTTCCTGTAGGTTTTCCCATCTAAGCCACACACGGGGCCCTTCCAAGTGATATTAGAGCAATCCGGAGCACAAACACACCGAGGTTTGTTCTTCTTGTTCATTTTACATTTCTTCCCGGGTCCACAGTCCACATTCTCGCATGTTTCTGATGGAAGGAAAGAGGCACCACTTTAGTACCAAGCGTGTGGAACAGACCCGGTGCCAAAACTGCTTAAAGAAAAAAAGATACCGTGAACCCATAGCACAGAGCAAAAACACCGTTCCCTCCCGCTCCAGGACACACCGCTCAAGGTAAATTCCCTCCGCCAGTGAGGGCAGGGGGGAGAGAGGGTCTCTCCTCTCCTCCTCGTGATATGCAAGGCAGCGGGCAGAAATACGGGTCCCCTCCGCCATCCCGGGGCTGGTACGAGATGCCCCTCAAGACCCCGACGAGGAAGGAAGCTAGAGGACAGAGCTTCTTCCCCCCTCCAGCTCCCTCCCGGCTCCTCCTCCCCCAGACCAGCCCCTGACGGAGCCGCTCCTCAGCAGGGAGAAGCTCGCCAGCACCCCCTCACCTTTGCACGGGATGCAGTTTGGGGCTCCCCCATTAAAAATCATCCACTTAAAAAGCGTGTTGTCGTTGACGTCCTCCGCCGTCCACGACGTGGTCAGGCGGCCGCTCTTGCAGCACTCCTCCTTGCTGAGGTCGGTTTTGTAGAGGACCTGGCAGCGCCCGTTCCGCGCCTGCCGGAGCCAGCAGTTCCCAGCTGTGGGGCGGGGGGCGGGGGGGACACCCAGACGGATCAGTGGCGGCCACCAGTGACCCAGACACAGCACGTGCGCCTTGCCGTGACTTTTACTAGACTGTTTCCTTTTATTTGTCCCGTTTCGTAACCCGCAGCCACTACGGCCCATTTGGAAGCGCAGTTTAAAAAACAAACAAACCCTCCCCCCCACCAAAACACAAGTAAACAAAAAAATCCCCCCGCAAAACCACAAAAGAACTAAAAAAACCCAAACCAAGAAAAAAATAAAGCAAAATCCAAAACAAAACAAAACAAAATGAAAGAAAGAGAAGACCCAACCAAAACAGAGCGAGAGTTTTGGAGGTATTTATTCCATATGTAGAGCAGAAGGAGCGCTGCCGACACGTGACAGAGGCTTGAAAAGGATGTGCATTTAAAAGGGAATAAAAAGAAAATCGTGCTTGCAAATTCCTTCCTCCTCCCCCTGCCCTCTCCTCCTCACCGCGGCTGCACAGCAGCATTGTTTTAGTGCCGCACAGTTTCACTCCCAGCCCATTTTGCAATCTGCACGAATTGGGAACATTTGCTGTTAGTGAAGTCTTTCGAAATGTCCACATTTTGCTGTTTCTATTAACAAATGTCTCCTTCACTAAAATAATTCAGCAGAGTTCCAAAAAAAAGTGAGCAAAGTACATGAAATACAAGGACACTTTGAGTAGGAGGTCCCTATAGAGTTTTAAAAATCGATCAAGCTGGAAAAGTTATAGGTGCCATCTCTCCTGCAGACATTTCAGAGGAAAGTACACTGTCTTTACACCGGATAGAGTGGGTTTTCTTGGGGTTATTTTTTTCCTTTTTTTTTTTTTTTTTTTTTTTTTTTTTTTTTTTTTTTTTTCCCTTTTTTTTTGGGGGTAAACCCAAAAAAANTTTTTTTTTTTTTTTTTTTTTTTTCTCTCTCTAGTATCCCTGTTATTTGTGGAGTCAAGCCAAGAACATTAGTCCAAGCAACTCCCCCTTTTTTAGCTGAAGCATTTTGGTTGGGATGAGTCTCTCGTGAATAACCAATGTGACTTCTCCAGCAACTCAATACCAATTGATTCTGCTGCTAATCCAGCCAGGGCTCGATCCTGCCTCCTTACTCCGGTGGGAATGTACCGCAGCGAGGGGTCAGGATCGGCCAGAGGAGATGTCGCTGGGCGCGGGGGAAGTCCCCCCCAACCCCTCGCTAAAAATCATTTAACAAACCATGCCTTTAAAAACAATCAAACAAACAAAAGTTTTGCATCTTACAGTTGCCTACGCTTATTTATATTCTATATCGGTATTGGGGAAGGGAAAAAGAAAATGAAGTATTATAAAAGAAGCCATGGCAAGACGTCCAGGTTGCAGCTGGAACATGGTCAAGAAAAGGGGAAAAGCCCCTGAACTAAAAATCAGTATTCCCTTGTGTCGAAAGAGGGCTCTTAAGAGTTGTCAATACCAGGTTCGGGTTTGTTTTGTTCGCACGAGTAAGAAAAAAAACCCCCACCAACTTATTTAAGCATATTCTTCAGTGCAGGAGAATTTACAACGCTAATATTTACTCAGACACACACACTCTCAAAAAAAAAAAAAAAAAAAAAAAAAAAAAACCACCAAAAAAAAAAACCAACCAAAAAAACCCAAACCCACACAAACCAAAAAAAAAAAAAA
>WAAE01010078.1:17831-37061 GCA_013400495.1 Nicator chloris
CCCCCGCCACCCCCTCCCGACTGCCCCCTCCCCACAACTGCAAATAACTCAGTGATAACAGATTTTTTTCCACCAACTGCAGGAGATAGTGCTAATCTTTTAATAAAAGATCCCATTACAATGGGATCTGTCTGGACAGACTATAATAGATCCAGAAATACAGCCGTGCTAATATTAGAAGACAGTTGTTTGGGTGCCTCAGGCCGGGCCCTGGTCCCGCTTTGAAAGTGGGCATGAATCACAATGTCTCTCGGTACCACCTGCGGTCACACGCATTAAGGAGCAGACTGGTAAATTATTGACCTCGCTGCATTTTGTTTTGTTTTGTTTTGTTTTGGGGTGGCTTTTTTGTTTGTTTGTTTTTGGGGTGGGTTTTTGTTATTATTATTATTATGATCCTCGTCCTGAGCATCGCCTGGGCATTTTGAGCACTTCAGAAGCTCCGGGACTCCACATCCTTTTAAATCTTTTCCCAAATTGGTGCCACTCTCCCCCTGCCCCCCTCCCTGCTGCCGGCTGCCGGAGCCAAGCTCATGCGGGGTTGCGTAGTGCCCTCTACCGGCGGCGGCGCGCAGCGGCAGCGCCCGAGCGCCCCTGGCCCCCGAGCCGCCCCCGGCCGCGGCGGGGACGGACCCTGGGCAGCGCCGGAGCCCGGCCGCAAGGTGCTCTGGGGGCCCGCTCCGGGGGCCGCTGTCCCCGCAGGGCTTCGGCCACAGCTCGGGAGGCAGCGCGGCCCCCGCCGGGGGGGGGCTGGTCCGAGAGGCGTCCCGAGCGGGGTCGGGGGGATCCCGGCGACAGCGCGGGGTGCGCAGGCGGCTGCTCCCGAGGGAGGCGGCCGGGCTCGGCTGGGCTTGGCTCGGCCCGACTCGGCCCGGCCCAGCACGGTCCGGCTGCCGGGAGCGCTGCGGGGTCAGGCTCACCTTCCCGTGTTCCGTTTGTGTATGTTTTTTAGTAATTGGCTAATTCGGTGTTTATCCTGATAATGTTTTCAGTTATAGAGCGGTGTTTTCAAGCCGTGTTCCTGGAAATGAAACGCAGAATGGGTCAATAAGGTTTGCACATGTGCTTCATGCATGCATCATCGGGAGATCAATATGATTGCGCTGGTATGGAGATTTGTATCACACCTGTTCTCTGACATCACTTAGAAACAGCTGCTGTTTCTTTCATTGTTTTTCTCCCTTTTTTTTTTAATTTTTCTTATTTAAAATGCTAGATACTGAGTTTGTGAGTAAGAACATGTCAGGAATCTATTATGTAATCAGAAATGCTTTCTTCTTTCTCACTGTGTGTGCCACTCTTTATGACTCCCCCACCCCTTTCTGCTTTGACAACAATCATATTTAAATGACCAAAAAACAATAGGGTCAATCTGTAACTGAACTGTCAGGCAGCACAAGAAAAGAGTGTTGTCTTCAGTCTGACAGGTTTCACAACTTCTTTCTACCGGGAAATGTATGCATTTTAATATAGGCTTTTGGATGTGAATCCAAGCTTTGCAGCTGGCCCTGATCTTGGAATAATAGAGCCTTTAAAAAAACTTCTTATATATTTACATCTCAGACTTTCAGAAGGTTCAGATTTGGCTATCAGTTTACATGTTTCTGTGTCCTACTTTTAATATGGATATAGCTACAGCAAGCTACATAATACAAAATATTAAGAGGCTGGTCTCTGAATAAAATAGCAGCAAAATACAGAGAAGGAGGAAAAATAATCTGCAAGTTACCTCATCAAGGTGTACTATTAATACACACACACACAGATATAGACACACACATACATACATATACCTATGTGGAATATTTACTTTGTGATAAGTCGGTATTCACTGTACTAGTGTAAAATTACCTTTTACACCTTTCCCTTCACTCTGTTGCCTAACAGAAGAGTGGTTACTTGAATCATGAGTGGACCAGCTCAGAACCCCCTCTCTTGATAAGGAACGTCTGCATAAGGAACATGTCCGCAATAAAATTTTTTGATGTCGTGGATGGGACTCCAGGCCAAAAGTGATTATTTGGAAGGGATCTGGATTTTGGTCAAGTGAAAATGGGAAGGCCTATCCTGGCAATACAACGTTCAAGGGAGTAGAAAAAGACTCAGACACCCTCCTGTGGTCCTGGATGTATGTATACATCATCCTATGCAGTTTCTCATACAACTGGCCTCTCCCACAGAGCAAGTACTCAAGTAATGGTAGAACGTCCTCTTCTGGTAGGAGAGAAGACTTAAGTGTTTTGTTGCTTTGTTCCAATATAATTGCACTGATTACCACAAAAAAAAGGGCCTGTTTCTGTAAAACTGCAATTTTATGTAGGCTCCCCTCATTTGCATCTCAGATATTAGATTTAGGGACTTTTCTGAGTACCATTAAGTTGTTCCTTTTGAAAAGCTTTCCCTCCATTTTTTTTAAGGTGTAGGAGAAGAAGAAATACAGTCCTTCAACAACCTTTTCTGTAGAAATTTCATGTGTTGTTTCTCAGCAAAAAGTAGCATTCAAAAATTGTATTCCAAAATTTAGTTTTTTTATTTAACCAAGACCTTTTGTGAAAAACAAGCAAACTAGTTCCTGATAAAACTAAGCTCTAAAATATGTGAACTGAATTCTAATATCAGGTATTGGCTATGTGTGCTATTACACAGAAATTATTCCTGCGCACCAGTGAGAGTATTACACATAGAACTTGCAGTGCATGCTGTTGGGGAGTGTTGTGCTTATCAGATAAATACAGGTATGCTGAACAGTTGTTTTTTCTTTCTTTGTTAAGTTGACCTAAGACATTATGTCTGTTGTCAGGTGGTGGGCAATGGACCGGGCAAAGGGGTAGTAGGCATCTTGGCTAATAAATAACACTGGTAAAGCTGTTCATTCTGGTTCATACTGCAGAAAGGTCATGGAGACAGGTGTCATTCATGTTTTAGGTCAGATAAAATTGACATATATGTGATACAAGCCAAACTGACCCCTTCCTTACTTTCTTATGGTGGTTATTACTTCAGGAAGTAATAACAGAATTGTGTATCCCCCTACAGTTTGAAGTATATCTACCTCTTGCTGGAAGTCCAAACAGGACAAGCTGTCTTAGACACTCCAAAGATACTCTCTTGTCTTGTGCTGGCACTACCATGGACCCCCACTGAGGAACAGCAGCAAGTCTTATTATTCAGTACCCATTGCAAATGAGATGTGGTGTGGCAAGATGAGATTTAATGTGTGAGTGGAATGAGAACAGGTTATTAAACAAGTTGCAAAATCTTTCTGGCTTATTGAAAACTTGAACAAAACTATGAAATTCCAGTAAAAAATGGTATTGGAAAAAAATGTAATGAAACTCTTGAAAACATTATCTGAGGAAGTGAAATAAACAATTATAAAGGAGTTTATTGATCTATTGCTTTACTGATTTGTTGATGATGCACTCCCCCGTGTATTTTCAGAAAATACTAAACCACTAGAAATGTGCAACAGACCATGGAATTTCTAGGGCAGAAAAGGTCTCTCACCTTGTTGGTATTGCAGTGTTTTCAACAGCAACAGGAATCTGATGTAGATTCTAAATGAATTTTGGAAAACCTAAAAAAAAAATTAAAAGGGAAGAAAATATATTTATTGTGAGAAACCTACTCTTCACAGTTCCTAAGATGCTACTATTGTAAAGAAATGCCAGAAGGACTGCACCGTTACCTCTAGACAGCCCATTTCCACTTAAAGGCTTAAGAAGTGACATGGTAGGAGGGAGCATGGAGATAGCAAAGCTGTCAGGCAGAACAGCGCCTGGAAAGCCATTTCAACCTCTGTGTGTCTTAAGTCATGTGTTAAGTGAAGAATGGCTCTTGCCCAGCTTCCTTACAGGCAAATTGCCTTTTCTGCTTCCAAAACTCTGCCAAGTGAAGCTATGTCATTCTTGGTGACAAAACTCCAAAATTTTAAGCTGTAATTACAGATAAGGAGCTTAGTGCTTTAGGAATGGTGGGGTTATGTGTGGGTATTGTTCTTTTAAGGTCTGGAACATTTTGTATGGCAGGCTTAGGAGACACGTCAGTTGGCAATCAGTTGCAACTGAACCAGGAGAGGAGACTAAACCAAAGATAAAGGCAGGACAGACGTAGTTTGTAAACTACTGCTGTGAAAATTAAGTCAATTTTTTTGCCATTACTTTATATTCCTTCTTGTTAGTTTGATTCTATTAGAGTTAATTGTGAAGAGCATATCTGATTGTTTGGAAATGTGCAGTTACACAACTCTCTAATCCAAAAAAGGCTGTGTTTGACTGTAGGTCCTGGAGCTTAATGGAAAAAAATCACTATTAAGGATGATAGTCAACTGTGACAAGCTGAATGTAGCAAGGCAAAAAGGGCAATAAATGGACAATTTCCAGCTCAATGCATATATCTGGTGATGTACTGGATCTTGTTTCTGGACGAAGAGAGTAAGTACTTGAGTGCTTCGAAGTTACAGCCTTGTTAGAGCCAGATCATTAACTTCTTGTTGTGAGGTTTATGTTTAGTTTATTGCCTATCTAGGAAGAGGATCAATTTTAAAGGTTTACGTTCAGATATGAATGGAACCAAATGGATTTTAGACTGCTGTTTAGTCAGTGACAGCTTACTGGGATGTTACCAAAATTGTCCTATATGGTACCTGTTGGTAAACTCCAAGTGCTCCATTGTCACCTTCTAGTACTGCCTTAAACATGCTGGTCAGAAGAGAAATGAACTAGATATCAGCAAAAATGATGATCTAAATGTGACTAACTGCGACAAAGAATTTTAGAGATGTCAAGGTCATGGCTATGATGGAAACAAAAAAAAAAGCTTTTATCCCAGTTGTGGTGAGCTGCTTTATTTTTACGAGCAGAAAAGGAGTGTATTTCAGGATCTGGAGCATCATCACATATGTATCACATCCCTTTACAGGTCATCAAAATTTTTGGACCATTAAAAAGCACATTTTTGCTATCACAAAAACAGCAGTGAATTTCCAAAATTATTTTTAATACAAATTGAAACTATTGTGCTATATTAAGTACATGGCTCTGCATGTGCCTCTGTAGACTTGCCCTATGGCAGTGCTAGATAGTGGTATCTGTAGACCATCTAAAGTCTTTTTTTGAAGTCAGTCTTTTATGGCATAAATACAAATATTAATTAGCAGTATAGGAAGGATGAAGACCCTGGGGTAATAATTGTTTGGGGACTTACTGCATAAATTTCTTTGCAGTGGAGGCCCTGCAAGGATCACTTAGTTTGCTGGCTTCACAGTATGTACTGTTGGAATTTTCTCCCTTCAGAAGCAGTAAAATTGGCTTATGTCTTCCTAAAACTCCCCTAGAGCATGTAGTGATCCTGTCCTGTGGCTCCTGTTCTGTCTTTCTTATATGCTTGATCATGAGGTGACTTGAGTGGCCATAAGTTACGGATAGAAAGATATATCTCCAGACTGCCAGTCCTTACAATATCCTTTCTCCATGGATGTCTGCGAGAAGAGGCGCATCTGTACACCAGGTAGTTATTTTAGTTACAGGTTTGCAGGGCAGTCCAGAATGCATGTATTTGATCTTCTACTTTCTTGCCTCTGCCCTGACCCTTGCCTGTTCTCATGGTCAACCTAACCAACTCTGGTTTCCGCTGGTCACCAGTGGGAGAGAGAGCTGCGGGGCCTCAGCCTGTGAGAACATGCTCATCCTTTACAGGTCTTGTTATTGTACAAGACTATTGTGGGAGCAGGAAGAGTTAAGCATAGAGATTATCTGCATCTCAGATGAGAAGGTTTGAGAGGTACAGGCAGGAAAAAGGCTTTAGCCATTTTTCCATATGATATACCTATTTTGTGTATTTCCAGCTGCTGCTTCAGAAGTGTATGATAACATATCTGGTAGCTTTGTACAGATAACCTGGGTACGCTTGGGCCTGACAAATGGCATTAAATGTCTTTGCTCAGGTACAAAACAACATGCCCAAAGGCCTAGGGAAACCTGTGGAACAGCAGGAATAAGCGCCAAATCTTAACTATGTCTGTCTCCATTGGCCGTTCTTTCTTGCTGCTGTTACCTTATCTCACTTATGCATGCAAATATCCTTGGATTGGGCCCATGTTTTAAAATGTGAAATAATAAAGAAAAGCTGATTATTAAAAGAAAAGTTTCATTAATACCTCATAAAATGCAGGCATTGAGGATTTGGTCTATATTAGGTGTCTTCTTCTTATTTATGTCTATTGCATTTAGCATTGATTCACTTTTCTCTTTTTTTGAAGACAAAAGAATTATGAGGTTTGGTCATGAAGTTTGTCTTACTTTCTTTAAGTACAGGCAGTAGAAGGTGACAATAGTGTGTCCCAGAGTCCAAGTATTCCTTGTTCCTAGCATCTTAGTTCCACCGTAATTGTACAATCTTGAAAGTCCCTACTTCCAAGATAAAACTCAGTCTGTTTCTAGTCCTTCACTTACAGACCATGTGCTACAGAGCTCACAGAACTTTCTGAGCATGCTTCATGATATCCAAAAGGAAGATGAAATTCTGTGGAGGTGATGGTGAGAAGGCAGTGTGGTATCCTTTCCAGCTTTGTATGTGAAGGCCATGTCTGGAAATGGAAAAAGTCACAAAATTGTTCTGTCAGAGCACTCAAATGCCTTCCAACCCGAACGCTAAAATAGTGCTATTTGCTATGTAGGGTCATAACCAGCAAATCTGGGAGGCTTGGCAGGTCCCTGCTTCTCTGTAATGATGGCAGTAATGGTTACATAGAGGATGCCTTAGGCCCCACACCTCTGACCAGAGGTTCTCATGAGCCTTAGTTTTTAATGGTTGCTCACCTCAGTGAGCTGCAGTATTGCAAAGGTTAAGTGTTCAGAATGTACAGATCACAAGGCTCGATTCAACCAAATCATCTTAAATAAGTAGTTTTAAATTCAGTTATCTTTTTTCCTACTTTCTGGTTTCTGAGATGGTAATCACATTTTTAAGTCTTTCTGCAGAGCAGTGACATTTCCAAGTATTTTTTTCAAAATTAAAGCAGAGACTCTAATATAATGTCAGGATTCCAGTATCTAGCATTTTAAGAACATCTATGTCTTTGACAGAAACACTAGATTTTCCAACCAGGAAATTTAGGCCTGCAGAGCATGGGGCCGTGCTGTACATAAATGGTGTGAAAACACAGTAGCAAAAGCAGCCTACTTTGTGGAAATGTGATTTTCAGAGAAAGACACTTTTGTTTATGTTCATTTACAGAAACTCAAGAACTTTCGATGGAGGAGCAGGGGAGAGAGAAGAGAAGGGATAGGATGGGGTAAATAACGGAAAAATTAGAACCTCTAGGGAGGGCTGAAAAGTAAAGAATCAAACTCATGCTATTAGATTTCATTTGGTGTTCATGATATTTTAGCAGAGAAAAAAATTAAATGGGTTCTTAGCAGCAAACACATATAAGGGAGGTTTTGAGTAACAATTAAAAATCTGGAAGTATTGTATTTTAAAACAATGCTCACTACTCCAAACTGACTTGTAGCTACAAAGAATTCACAAAATAAGAGAGACCTCTTGAGGACTAAGAATGAATTCCAATAGCGTGGTTCTTCTTAGATGTCTTTGATGCCTGTGTAGTTTACCCTATTGATAAAATAAAAGGGAAAGAGAATAAAGAAAAGCATTCCTGAGAAGGCCTAAGTCAACACTGGTTTTGCATCCATTAGGCGGAAAGAAAATCTATACCCAGTTAGTGCTTTACCCACAAAATTTTGAAGCATGCTTTAGTAGCCTGCTACTTTAGTAAAACACAAATCCTTAAAAGAATTCATTCTGAAGTATCTCAAAGATGAAGACATAACAAATTTAGACAGAGAGAGAGTAATTTAAGCATCAAACTCTGTGTACTGTTTGGCTCAAACCACAATATCCCAAAATTCAATAGTGCAAGTGAAGTAACTGACTCTTTTGAGGAAAATAACAGCATACCAACAGTGTAACTTGCTGTGTCTGGAACCACTTAAAAATGAAATAAATATACTATTTTTATCCTGTCTTGTTTAAAGATACACATCATTTTTAAGACCTTTTTAAAGCCTCTTAAAAACTTTGTTTTATCCTGCAGCAGGACATTGACAGGTAATTCTTGTCTTATTCTAGGATATTATAAGAATACAGTGTAAGAGTGTTGATTCTGTGGAACTTATTAAAAAAAAAAACAACAAAAAACAAACCAAACCAACAAACAAAATACACCAAACAAAAACCAAAACAGAAAATCTTCAAAATATACTTGAAGCTTCTCAGAATTAAAATCATATTATTTTCACAGAAAAATGAGACTAAATTCTGGACAAGTTTAAACACAAAATTAAAAAAAAAAAGTAACAACTTGACACATAAATGAATGATAACAGATAAATTATGTCTGAATGAAGGGAGAGAAGCTAGATAGTAGGGATTTATTTGCTTTTACTTTACCGTCTTTATAGTTTTAATATTTTATTTAAAGTGATAGAACATTTGTGATTGAATTACAGCAATGTTCTTTCAGCTTCAGAAACAAGATTATCTTCAAGTCTGATCTCTCTTTTTGGATTGTTCCTGTTCAGACAAGATGCACATGCAGAGGTGATGCACGTTACCCAGGACCAGGACCCATCACTTTCTCAGTTACATGGTTATTATGCATGGCCTTATATTTAAGTCATACTTTTCTACAATAATTCCTTTTGTGTGATGTAAATATATTTGCTCTTATATGGATCTTTTATTTGTCAGAGGAGAAGAGACATTATTCAACACTTTCTTTTGTTTTAATATCTTAGAATGAGTCAAGTTTTTGTGCTCCATAGGCAGCAAATTGAGGCTAAGAAAGATTTGTAGAGTGAGATTTGAAGGCTCAGAGACACAGAGAAAAGGATAACATTTGTGGGGGGGCGGGGGGGGGGGGGGTTATGCTTCTTAAATTGCTCCTGCAAGAAAAAATAGTGGTGTAAACGAGAGGCTGTACCCCTGCACTTGGAGGACAGTTAGCACTGCAGTAAGGCAAGGCACACTGCCTGTTTCTGCCGCTGCTCAGGCTCGTCCTTTCGGCATAACCCTCTAGTGGATCTGGTTGGGATTTCAGTCACTTGTGGAAATGCCTCCAGTGTTCCCTGAGTGGCGTGCCACCAGGGATGCTGTCCCCTGAGACCACTCTGATAGCATCTGAGCTCTGGCACCCTGAAAGACTTTCCAGAACGAAGATATTTAACATGCAGCAGTCCAGTTCTGCTGTGTCCCTTGAGTGTTCCCATCAAGTTCATGGGAACTCCAGGTCTGTCATCTGTGCTGCCCTCTGCCACGTCCTGCCTCAGCTCAGCTAGCTCATGTCCCACAACAGGTGGTTGGTCTGCATTCCCTCATGAAGCCTCACCTACCTTGCTGTTGGTTTCTGAGATTTGGTGGCCATTTTCCTTTTGTGGAGACAGCAGAAAATAGCAAATGTACATTCAACTGAATTCCTTGTAAATAAGTAAATAAAAATCACCTGCAGAGATCCCAAGAAAAAGGAAAAATGGAAAGTCTGGAGGATTTTTTTTAGGGAGATGTGTGGCAAGGCATTTACCTGACAATTCAGATTGTCAGTAGGTACTTATTTTGATTCCCTTCTCCATCAATTTTACTGAATCACATTTTCACACAATGATGACACCTTGTTTTATTCATGGCATGTCTTCCTTTCCCCAGGTATCTGCTCTAAGGAAAGCTGGAATTTGATGTACACAAATCAATTGCTTTTCAGGAAATAATTGTTACTTCTGGCTGGACATGTTAGCTACTACCAGAGTTAAAGGATTTATTAATCCCATTAGAAATAGTTGGGAAACAAAGAAAGGGTTTTTATTTCTCATGGGCCCCAGGCAGTTAAGTATTTTGCAAGAAGACCTTCAGGAATCCACTGCTAAGCAATAATGTGTAGGATATAAATGGATGAACATTGTATACGTAATGTCAATTTGCAAAGAAGACAGAGGGAATTGGGGTTAAAATAGAGCATAACAATGGGAAAATCCCTACTGGTATTTTTTTGTGTCACTCTAAGAAAGTAGAATGGTAGTTTGTTTTGTTCTAGGTCACTGTAAATTTACATAATATGAGGTAATGATAATATACCTTCATGTCATAATTGGAGTGTAATTATGGATTAAATATTTGGTCCTGGGCTGTTTTGAAGCATTGCTGTCTAATACAGAATGTGCATCAGGTAGCTGCAGGGAAAAATGCAATCACTGACACTGGGATGGTCTGTGTGATAACCCAGCTGAGGGAGGATGTGCCCGTGTGCTGCGCTGGTGGTGGAAAGGGAGCCTGCTGCTGGGGAGAGGAGGAACGTCTGTCACCCAGTGCCATCCAGTTCTGGCAGTGCATGCTGAAGAACTGCACAAACATCTTTTTTCTTGTGACTGTTTTCCTCAGCTACTTGCCAATAGTGGGGCAGAAGGAAATTGGAGAAGTCTGAGTGTCTCTGTAGGCAAGGGTCCAAACCAAGCAGGTGGGGGTATGGAGTAGCTTTTCTTTTCAGCCCTGAAGTCAAGATAGGCTGTGGAAGCAACTGCACCTCTGCTGTTGATACTTTTACTCCCGAGTACATCAGTGCTAGGTTGTTCTAAAAACAGTGGTTGTTTTCTATCCCAAGCTGCTGATGCCCACTGCTCTTTTCCCAGTGAGATGCTCATTCCAAGGTTGTTCAAGGTTTTGCTTCTCAGTCTAACTTAAGTCAGGATTTTTAGATCTCAAGGAATCCTTGCAAGGTAGTTATGCAATTTCTTATCATTCAGTGATGTAAAATGACAGGCTTGGACTACCTATGCTGTCATCTGTAGAGGTGTAACAATGAAGCTTCTAGCATAAGTTACAGGTGGGTCAGCAATTAAGAAAATGCAAGAAACTTGGTCAATGAACAGACTTTACAGATGCAATGCACAGCCAGGCATGAAAGTTATAATTAACATTTCAGCATGACCTAGCCACCTATATATTTCATTACGCAGAACTTGTAAAGGGCTTTGTGGAAGCACCATCTGCTGATTCCCAATAAAACTACAAACGCTGTGGAAACTTTCTGCTGCTGGTTCTGTGTTGAAATGGGTTGAGTGCTACATACTAAGTTTCCAGCTTGGATCCAGATTTGAATTGGAATGAGTTGTTTATGTTGCTCTGTATTTCATGGAGTACTTTTCTTTCCTATACAAACTAGTGGAAAAAAACTACTACAGTCTGAACTTCTCTATGCTTTCCAGGCCATCCCATAAAATCTATCTGATTCCTTTGATAATGAGTCTTTGTGATATTGATAAACATCCTAGGAGACTCCACTTCTGATTACTTACATGATAATTATCCAAAAACAAACCACCTAGGTCTAGTACAGAGCCAAGATGCAGTATGCCAGCTGACTACACTGAAGTCAAAAAGCAGTGACTTATTTACAGACTTGTTCTCCATAGTCATTAATAAACCAAAGGGAAAAAATTGCCAAGGAAATAGTAGTTGAATGGATATTCATAATCCTTTCTGTGTGGAGTGACATGGAATACATTAAACCCAGAAATAGTGGAGGGGATGTGATATTTTCCTGTGCTGAATCATATTTGAGAAGAACCAGAGCATCTTGACTGCATTATCAGATTTCTTTTTATGTATGAACAACTCTGCTTCATCTTACAGGATTTCATCTGAAGAGCTCAAGAGAGGAACGTGCATGGTGCAGTTAATGAGAATACCCTTAAGTAGTGGTGAGAGCCACTTCAAAACACTGCAGAATAATTTTACAGGATAGATAAAACATGATGGTCTTCCTCAGACTAGTTGTATAAATAAAGTTTGTGGGACTATTCATGGGAGTAGAGTGAGAAATATTTGACCCATGATCTTACATATCAAATATCTTTATGTATTATTAACAATCTATAAAGCTGGACATAAAAATGTGACTTGTTAATGCCAAACTTATGTCATGTAGAACAGGAAGAGAAAGAACAGAGTCTTTCCTATATGGTTTGACAAGACCTTTTTCAATAAACTTGTAAGTGTCCCATGGCCATAGGTGCAGATTATAAATTTACTTGGAGGCAGGTGTTTCCGTGGCTGCAGGGAAACTTGTGCCTACATGTATTCACAGACTATTACACCCACAATATCCACACTAAAAGTATGTGCCAGTGCTTGCAACAGACAGCAAATGGGAGCAAACTTGTGATGCTGGAATAAATTTTCTATCCACTGAAACTAAAACTGGAACCATAAATAATATAGCTGGAAGATTATATTTGATCTTTGCCACTATTGAGATTCCTATTTCAGATGTTCTGCTTCTAATAGTCCTGTTTCAAAATGTAAAAGCATAAAAGGTAGCATTTTTTCTTTCTTCTCTTTTTGTTCCTCTCTCTGTCTTTCATACACATGAAGATAAAGGTGAAAAGAAGGGAAAAAATCCAGTTCTTTGACTGGGACACAGAAGTTATGATTCTGACTGGTCTGGCACCTGCAGTAGAATATCTCTTGCAGAGATCAACTCTACCAGAAGTTTCTAAAAGGGATCAAGAGGCCTCAGAGCAGACAAATATGGAATAATGTGACCACAGGGAAGATTGTCCATTGGGGTAGTCAGTCAGTGATGAGCCTTGTGTCTGAACTATGCATCGATGCTCTCGCTCTTGCAGAGGGGTCTGTCTGCCACATGTAACTGCAGTGGCTTTGACTTGTCACAGAGCCTAAGCCTTTTGAATCCCCCTGAATTCTTTACCTCGTTCTTTACCTCGTAGTAATGAGTTTAACACTTAAATAAGCAGGTCTTTTCATCACTCCTAAAAATAACTCCTATTTTTGATGGAAATGTGAATTAGAAACATGTAATCTGGGACCACTGCCATTTAGATTCTTATCTCTGATCATTTCCAGCATTAAATTCTCCAGAAAGGAGTGTGGAGAAAGCTATGATGTATGGCACAAAATGTCTGGAGTATTAGTTGGGAACATTTGGAGCTCTGTGCTTCGGTGATGCTTGTTTGTCACTGTGAGCTGCCCAGCGTGGCTGTGTGCCAAGGCAGGGTGGTGATGGAGGGGGGATACAGGGGGACCCTCAGCCCTACTTTCTGCACCGGCAGCCAGAGACCGGCAGTCCAAAGTGCTCCGGTGGCAAGGGAAAAAGCCCTTCCAAAGACAGCAATGTTGTCCTCCTCCTTGCCCACCCACGTTCGTGTCAGAGTGGTGTCTGAAGCTGGCAGGAGGCTGGGCTGCAGCAGGGTTGGGTGAGCCACCTGTGGGAGGGCAACTTCCTCACAGATCTCTTGCCTACCTGAGCAAGCAGGTGTTGCTTCCCAGAGATGCGTGAGCCCCTGAAAAGCCACACTTAGGGCTAAGTTATAGGAATAATACCTTTTGAAATGCGTTGCATTTTAAATGTAATGGTCTCCTTGTTGTTTTATGAGGACAAAGGGTAAATAAGATTCTTTTTGTTTGTTGTGGAATTGCCTAGTGACCATCTGTGAACCTCATCGTGGCAGCCATGGTTCAAATTTAGAGTAACAGATATCCTCTAATGCTCATATCACAACATCTAAATAGACCAGACAGATGAAGGGTAAGAAAAGTGGCAGAAAATGCAAGCAAATAGTATTCAATTTGCACCCTTAATAACATTTTATTTTGTGGTGTATGCTTGCACTGTGACTGCTCATTTTATTTACTTCCAGGCTAAATAATCCTAACATTTTAAGGCTATAGAATCCTTCTTATGGCTGTAATATTCTTATCAGTTGTCTCCAGTCACTTTCTATTTCTGTTAAATGTTTCATTAGGTGGAGTAATCAGAGCAAAACATATTATGTAACATGAAGACATACCACTTATTTGCATCAAAACATTCAGATATTTTCAGTAATATTCCTTATTACTTGCTGACCAAGGCAGTTGGAACAGATTTTTCCCCTGAGCTATACACAATGACATCTAGCTGTTTTTCTTGAGTGTATGAGCAATGCAGAAGTGGTTCAAATTATGCCTGCCATTGTGTATTGCTTCCTGAATTAGTGTAGTAATTTTATTTATTGCCTGCTCATGCTCTGTGAAAAAAACTCATTTTTTCCACAATGTGCCGTGTTAATGGGGATGGTAGAAGGCTTCTCCTCTCTAAGACTGCAAAATGGTGCATTTTAAATGAATATTTTATTATTCTAATAGCTATCTTTATTGTTATAAGCAGTATTTATTATTAAATTATTATTAAAACTTTCTGTGCTTCATTTTTTGGACATGGAGAAGTTTCCAATAGCAAGGAATGGCTACAGAGAGCCAAGACATGGGAGGTGTAATTATTGCATTCTCCTCATCTTTCAAAAGACAAGCTTATCTACAGACTGCTGTTCTGCATGAAAAGAACACTTGGGCTTAGTAACTGACTTCTGCTTCCCTTTCCCTCTTCTGGATCTTTGCCTGGGGGATCATCAGCCACACTTTCCATGGTGATTGCTGAGGGTGATTTTCTCCCAGTCTTTTTTAAACAGATATTTTGGGCAGTAAAAATGTAAATAATTTAATAGACTCCAGCCAGAAGTTCCTAAAGCTAATACAACCACAACGCAGTGTTTGTAAAAAAACAACAAAGCCAAATGCATTCAGTCCTGAAGCTTTTGTCAGTATGTACAGATGTGATTTAAACCTATCCTCACCAACCCCCAAATGATGCATCAAATCAATAGCTCACATGTACCTGTGGCATAGTTGACCTGCAGAGATCAACAATGCAGTATAGCACATACAACTTTTGTTGTCATAATATCTGCACTTCTAATTTCTTGAAAAGAATTTTGCTTGTGGAAATTATTTATCAAGAAAAGGAGTATTGTTGTGGTGTGTCTTACGCCTTTTTGTCAAGTAACAGAATCACAAGTTGACTTCTGCACCTGCACATAGCTTTTATTTTATGTTTTGAGGCACAATGAAAAGAAACAATGCTGCAGTGACCCATATTGAGATGCATGATGCTGGCTTCAAGGCAGTACAGACCTGTATGAAATGAGAAAGTTTGAGGGCTTTGTGAACTTTTATAGAGGATCAGAAGAAAGCTGTTTGGCACAGGTGTTTCTGTAATTGTGATACTTTGGAAAATTTCAGCATGTTCAAGGGCACTTATGCTGTGGCTACTACAGCTGTTCTAACTCACACTACAAGGGCGATGTGGTGTTTTAGTGCTAGCACAGTTGGTTGTGTCATATAAAACAAGTAGGGAAGGAAATAAACGAAGGTGGTGCTCTTCCCCCCCTTCTTTTTTTCTTTTTTCTTCTTTTTTTTCTCCTTTTTCTTTTATGAATTTGTGTCCCTTCACATAGAAAAGGCACAGGCAGAAACAATGTCATGACAAAGAGACTGGGGTGGAGAATAGCCAGATATCTTCGAACATCTCTGCTTCTTCCTCCTGTTCGTATTCATATGTGCTTAGTTTCCCTGAGCTAGGAAGGATAAAGCACAAATGCAGAATGACCAAGGTGGAAAGGTTTTGAATCTCTTCCACAACACTGGAATATGGCAGTATCATTAGTTCTGCTCCCTGGTTTGCAGTGTGTTCTTGTGCTTTTAAAGGATGTCTTGAACTGCAGGGTGATTGGGTTGCAGGGAACTAGTTTGAAATCTGTTGAGGTTGTACTGTGTGCATCTGGTGAACGGAATTAATTTAAAAACAGGCCATGACATTAAGATTGCTATTATCTAACCTTTCTATATATAGAGCAACAGATTTATTTTACATGGAAAATGAAGATACGGTCCTTGCCTAGATGAGAGTCCAGTCTATGCTGGAAAAGATATTTATGCAGACTGTACTCCGAGCTTTCAGTCTGCTGGTGTGGCTGCTGGCTCAAGAAGACCTCTCTGAGTGGCCAGTCTGATCCTCTATCTAGCTTACTTCTCAGAAGATAGTAGGTTATTCTGCAGTGTATTGTAAATGAGCTTGTGCATCTGTAGTCACTTAGGCATTTCCACAGAAGTTCAAGAGAAATTTAACAGCAAGTGACAGACTTTGTTTCTCATAGGGCAATGAACAGTGAAGCTACTGAAATACGCTTTCTTGCTGAGCAGTGTTTTGTGGTTAGATCCCCAAGTGTCTAATAAGTTAGAGACCCATGCCACAGCCTTTCCAGGGACGCTGATAGGAGCTGTTTTCTCATTCCAGCTATCTGTTTCCCTGAAGCTCATAAACACTTAACATTTCTGAAAGTAGCTCTGCTCGGCCATGTGACTTAATTAAGTGGGATGAAGGCTTCAAAAGCTTTGAAGGCTGGCCAGAGTTAGTGGGAGAGAAATACACAAATGCATAAGTACATGTGCAGTCATACACAGACAGAACACTGTGTATGTAATACACACCATAGACAGGCTAGTGAGTCTAAAAAAGAGGAAGCCAAAATATAAAAAAGGGAATGAGGAACAAAGCTGGTGAAATGAATGGAGTAAATTCCGTAATATAAGGAAAAACTGTAGTCTCATCTCATTTTCCTGATGCTTATGTTTTGGGTTTATTTGTTTGTTCAGTTAATCTTGATATGCCTATAATAATTTCAGTGTCATTCATTGTTGTATTCACAGTGGTATAAGTGAACAGTCAGTCAAATCCAGCAAGACGAACAGAATGTCTCCTGGTAAGGGATTTTGCTTTAACCATCAGTGGTGTGACACACAGGAAGGGTACATTTATGGACAGTTTTATCATAAAATCCACAGTCATTTTGGAGGCTAAGCTTTTTGCAGGAACTTCAGTAGAATGATGCTAGTTTATGCCAGACACCAAGAAAAAGTAGAAACTTGCTTTCTGCTTCTAACACTCATGCTACTAGCTTATACTTTTCATTATTCCTGGAGTGACCCTTGACAGACTTGATATAATATTTGGAATTAATATCACCTGGCTTTTATTTCAAAAAGTCAAGCTTTTAGCATGCATTAATTAGCTAGCCTCCTGAGGGAGAGAAAGACAAAGAGGGTAGTCACTTTAGAGACAATTTCAGGATATAACAAATTGCACTTTGGAGGTACCTTTGCTGTTACCCTAGACTAGTAGCTAAAACAAGATGCGCTGCATTTGAATTGCTAATACAAGGAAAGGTCAATATCACCTACAGCCTTGCCAGCTGTGTCAAAAAGATCTTTCCCAGAGATTGTTATGTTTCATTGGGCTTGAAAATTCTTATTGCTTACAAAGTACCTACCAGTTATCATGTGCTTGGAGGTTCCATTCCTTTTTAGAGATTTGCAAAGTGGTGCTGATGGAAAAATTCCTCTTGTTGATGTTGGTTTCACTAGGAAAAGGGTCATGCTGCCAGCATGTTCTGCTTGTTGTGTAGCTACATGGTGCCTTTAGTGGTCACACATCACAAGATATTCATGGTACGTTAGTGTTTCTAGGGTTCTATGTATGAATGGCTGGGTAGTACTTTCCCCAAAGAAGAGTTCTGAAGTGAGGAAACTCTGAGAGGCTGGTTTTTGTCACAGTATTGTCTGTTCTTTAAACGGTGTTTCACATTAGATGGTTCCATAAATCTTCTTAGAGCAGGGTGATAATATCTTTACCCAACACACAGAAGGTATCATCCATCTTGCATTTCTGTCTTATGATTCATACCATTCGTATGTGAAGTTTCAGTGTGTTAGAGGCTGACAAACATCAAATGGGACTTTTTCTAAAAAGTTAGTGAGATCTATTAGTTATCGAAATCAGACAGAATAATAATGTGCTTTTTAAATAGGCATTTATTTTATCAAATCTCCTGTATTTTCTTTTAAAAGATCATCACAAGTAAAATTGAATCACCACTTAATACATGACTTAGAATAACTTAAGTTAGTAACAATAACATTTCACTTATTAAGCCTATAGAAACCACAGCAGACTGATAATCTTACCACTGATGATAAATAGAACTTTTCCATTTCCACTACTACACTAATAAAGAGAAAGAGTTAAAGACCAGCCATTCCATATGGGTTGAATATTCTACCCTTTCCCGGATGGGAAAGATGTTATTTTCTATCTTTATTCATTTAGCAGACATGTATGTAAAAAGGCTACATCCTATTTTATGAAGGTTGGTGCATACATCTCTTCATTTAACTGAACTGTACTGTACTGTTGTCCTACAGCTGTCTTCAGGACACTACATTAAAGCAAAATCAGTCCTGCAAAACCAGTTTACTTATTTCCTCTCCCTGAGTTTTCTTTATTCTCTGTTTTCTAGACTTATTGGTTTATTTAAGTTCACTCAAAGTTGAACTTTACTGTCACAGAATTTTGGGCACTCCATGATAAAAGTACTTTGGTGTGTTCTACATCCAGATGAATATAGAAAATTAGCATTTTATTTAGTCTTGTGAAGCTGTGTAGAATCCTGACAATAATAACCATTTCCTAAAAAGAAAAAAAAAAAAAAAGAGATGGAGTTTAGCATCTTATCAGACAGTAAAATCAATGCTAACTGATCTGTTAGTGGGTTCGTGATGATTAGGAGATCTATGTTGTAAGATTCCAATCTAGTAAACAGTTATAACAGTACTAAGATATTTGCCCATGGGCCTTTAAAAGAGATGCAAATGTAGTTGACCTTCTTGTCTCCTCTTGTATGACCAGACATACAAGGAATATTCTGGAAGAATCAATGAACATTAGTAAAACCAGGGAGCAGAAATCTGACCTCAGAGATGATAAACATCTCGTGAGTGCTTTGATAGAAAGACAGGGAGGCAGACAGAGTTAACATATAAAGGGTTTCATGGGAGGAAAGCTGCAGGACAAATTGAAAAAAGAATCCAGGAAAGGTAAAAATGTCAGCATTCACACTGAAGCAGGAGAGAAAGGAGAAGCAGCTATATGTATGGAGAACAGAAGGTACACTAAGTCCTGATATTATGTGTGCAGTGTTCAAATGAGACTGAATAGTGAGTTGAGCACAAAATAGTGCATTTTCTGGAGTCCTGGGAATACAGCAGAGGTAGGAGATGCTGGCTGCTGTTTTGCCAGTGGTATGTAACAAACAGGACAAAACAAAGGAAGACAGGAATGAGGCAATTTTGCTATTGCTGTGATTTTATAATAAGGAAAGGGTGATTTTTTTTCCTTCAGGTGAGCTTTTGGTAAAACACAAGGCAAAACCCCCAATGACTGTTTGGAGAGAGCTGGCGAAAGAGGAGATGAAGGTGTTGTAGTTCAAAAAGGCTGATGATGAGAGG
>WAAE01010080.1:0-26678 GCA_013400495.1 Nicator chloris
TCTCTCATCCTTTTTTTCGTGTCTTACCACAACACGCAACCTGGTTTAGTTTTGCTTTTTTTTTTGTTTGCATCTGATTCCTGGATCACACCCTCCCTCTATGCTTTTTTGAACTGAATTTATCCCTCTTGCTTCAGACATAGAAAGCATATAAAATAACTCCTTAAAGCACACATTTAGGTAAAGCATTTGTGTGGTTTTTATGGGCTACTATTTTTAAAAACACAAAAAATCTTGTAACTAAGTTATTTTTAATCGTTCATTATGTTATAAATTGTGTCAAATATCTCACAATACTTTTTACCTTTGAGGTTTTGCACATCCATGTCATCAGAGAGAGCAGAACAGCCGCACAGTCTGACTGACAGCTGAGAAGGCCCTATTTGATACTGTTGTTTTAAGTATCTTCCACTAAAATCCACTTTGAAGTCTCAGAAGCTGAGTAGGTCCTATAAGAAGTATAGATTAAGGAGCGCTTCTGTCTGAAGCTTGAAAAATGTAGAATGCCAGCACATTCTGTAAGTGAAAGAAAATCTGTAGTGTTGCAAAATCATGTGGATGAATAATTACTGTCTCCTTACATAAGATCAACAATAGATGAAAGAGAAATTAGGCAGCAAGGAAGAAAGAATTGCATTATGGAACACAAAAAAATAAAAAGCCATGCTGAATCTACATTTACCCTGGAGGAAATCTGGGGGTTGTGTCTATCATGACCTTTAGCCCATAACACTGTAGCAGAATGCAGTTTTTGACAAGGGTATTGGGTTCGCTTGGCTTCCATCCACCATTTCTGAGCAAGCAAAGGAGATCTGTAAGGGGAAAGACTTTAAGATGGAGGGAGAGATGATAATTATAACTTGCTGGAGGCCTATTTTCAGTAACTGAAGTGCTTCAAAAGAAGCACACTGCTCTGCTGTCTTTGAGTGCAAACCTTTAGGGAACTCGTGTAAGAAAATGAAGTAAAAAAATACTTTTTTTAACCCCCAGCTTGTTAATTTGCTAGCTGTAATGCTTTGTCAGGGAAACACCATACTCAACTTTGAACTCCAAGGTTAGTGCCAGTAATAGTATCCCCTCCAAGCATTGTAACTGTGAATTACTACTGAAATGATTAGGAAGATAAGACTGTTATGGGAAGAATCAAATACCTTATCTAGTCACTGTACTAATTGAAAGGAATCTTGTGTGGTAAGAAAACAAATTCTTGCTGAATTTAGTATAAACCTGAAGATATTTCATCCATGTGAATATCTTTATTATGATCTAATAGAGAGATGGGTTATGAACTGGGGTTTTTTAATAGAAGTTTAATTTCTGTTCATATTGCTGTGATTTGTTTTCCATGTCAACTCGTGCTTAGATTTTAGTCTTTTATATTCATACACTCACACTTCTAACAAGAAAGTGCTCACGTATTGCAAATAATGGAACTCATTGACATTCACATTGTATGTTAAGATAGCTCAGTCAAAAGATTAAAGAAAATCTCTTGAGCACAACCAGAAAAGGATATAAACAGAGGTCTCCTGGATCCCTATCACATCCCTTGTTCATAAGATACTCTTTCTTTCCTTATCCTACAAAGATAGCCACAGAAAGATGAATGAACAAACACAAAAGAATGAAAGGATGAACTGCATCTCTGCTGGAGGGTTAATAACCATACTGCAGGAGTGAAGACTGCTCTGGATGATAGACAGCACAACTACATCTTCAGATGACTGATCATATGGTTCACACATGGCATTAGTAATGCAGGATGAAGGCTTCAGGCCTCTTAACTTCCCTGGAAAATCCTTGGCTAATAGCTTAAATGGGTAAAATACTGGAGGCACTATCATTGATCAGGAAGTGTTTCATTGCTTCCAGTTCTGTTGCTGGAGTAAAATGTCTTCTCTAAGAGAGCATCTTTTTACTGCTTATTACCTTTCTAATAGTCTTGCTATCAGGAGGAAAGAGTGGAAGAGGGATTTGTGATCCCAAATGGCATTATTTTACATATTGAGACCCTCAATATTTTACATACTGGGACCCACAGACGTTCTCCTGAGGATGGTGTCCAAAGGAATGAAGTTGCAGTCCTACCCACAGCATCTGTACAGTTGAGATCCCACTTCTACTCTCTCCTCTCCAAATTTGTATCTGCTGGCACTTCACTGGTTTTGGGCAAAACAGATACAGTTCAGGGGAAAGGAAGGAGGAGGACAAAACTGATGCAGCTGTTCTTATTTTTTGGTAGATTTTTTTAACAAGAAAGTGACTGAAGGGAGAGACCTTTGAGCTGTTGTGGTTTCTCTTCACCAAAGAAATAAGATTTGAAATGAGATATGAAGGGTTGAAAGATTCCATGTGTAAACAGGTATCAGTTGAGCTTTGGCCATCAGCTGCCATAGGGTCTGAAGCTTCCTCACCCCAATGGGCACCCTATAAAAGCTGTTCGGTTCTGGAAACAGGAGACATTTCTTTGCCTAATTTCATGAGTGTGAAACAAGGAATAGAACAATTAGAAAATGCCCTTAAGGAAAAAAACTTCAGCAGCCCTACAGATCACCTATTTTGAAATCAGACAGTTACAGATACTGGAAGTCAGCTTCAGAAAAAGAGAAATTTTCTAGGGAAAAGATACTCTGATACAGTCATTGTTTAAAATACGTATTTTCTCTCCTGTGTGTAGCACATGAGAAAGAATTCTGAAAAAGAAGCCAAAGGAATTTAGAATAAAATCATCTCACTCTGAATGAAAGAATGAACTTCCGTTATTCGATAAAAATTTGAAAAGACCAAGAAGCTTACAGGACAAATTAAATGAGGAGCTCACCACATTGGAGATGACTCATCGTAATTCAAGAAACTTATAACAGTGTAGACAAAAACAGATGGTGCCAAGAATCCTCCACACAAAACACAGATCAGTGTTGAGCTCAAGAGCCAGAAACCACCCTTCAGCCTAGGACTGATAGCAAGAAAATGCTGCCCTTAAAGTGATTAAAACCCATGCTGCTCTTCTAAGCATTTCTTTTTTCAAGTGGTTTCATTGGATAACCATATTAGAGCTCTCCTGCAGCTACTGGATTTGAAACAACTAATTAGAACTTCCTGTTGATTCATCATAGGGACATTAGAGCAGTCTTTAGGAATGGGAAAATAGGATTTACCTATCTTACAATCTTCTGGTTAAAAAGAGCTTTTACAATAAGTGGATAGGATCTCTAAGGTCTAATTGACTTCTGCTCTGGTGAGCAACAGTTATAAGGAGCTGAAATTTCTGCACAGAAATGAGTGCTCTTTAGTAGCACTTCACAACAAAAGAAATAGAAACTCAGCTAGCTGTGCTTTTAATTACTTGGTTTTATTTGTCTCTTTCTTCCTACAATAAATTTCTGACTAGAATCCTATCTGGCAAAAACAGGATCAGCCTTCTGCACATATGGGAAATGTTCAGTGGTGATTCTTCTGTGCCTTTTTGTTAAAAAGTACACTTGGGTTTTTTTGTTGGGTTTTTTTTATACTTGATACAAACAAAAATACACCTCTCATATTCACAGCTTTATGTGCACATCTCTGCATTTGGATTTAGAGGATTCAGTGCTGGCACAGCGCTACAGGTGTGATGTGAGCCTTGCTGTATGGGCTTGTTGGTTTCAAGTGCAGGTCAAGCACATGTGGTTTAAGGGAGATCTAAAGTAATTTTGTTCCATTAATTTCCTACTGAGTTGTTTCCCAGGAAGACAACTGGCATTTTTTCATCTACTGAAATTTTGAGAGGATATTCCAATGCACCACGACTGTGCTTTTGAAATGCACTTTGTCAAATGGAAAAATTACTGTGTTGAACTCAGGCTAAAAACATGCATGAATTGCTGTATAAATTTGGAAGTTAGAACACACAGAAAAATCCCCATCATGCAGTACATAAGAAAAGCTTGTAAAGTCTAGGATGTAATTTGAAGACATGATATATCAGCAGTAAGCTGGTGTTTTCTGTCATCAGTCCTAATAATTTTGCACGGATTGGGTTGTCTGACCAGCAAACTCCCAGATGCAGTGGGATGAAGCTGCAGTGTGCTGGGAAGGTGGCCCAGGATGCTCATCACCTCTAAGCAGGCACACAGGGGGTACCAGATGCATCTCACAGATTGCCATAGCTCCCTCAGACCCACCTGTAAATCACAGTTCAATGCCAGTGAATGACTCAAATAACAAATAGTAAAACAATTTATTTGAGCAGTGCCTTCCTATGCCCATGATCAGGGTTTAACAATTACAAATCCATGTTTGCTAGTTCCTGCTTTCCTTTAACAGACCTTTGTATGTTGCCTGGAGAAGTTGATTGTACCCCAGAGAAATATTACAAGAGCGCAACTTCACCCTCAGTTTCAAGAGTAACAATTTCATTTTAGCTGAGGGAGTAGTTATACCTACCCAGTGATAACATTTTGGTTCAAATCCTGTGAATGCTTTTTATTTATTAGTTTGTGTTTTATCCTGATCAGTTATTTACATTATGCTGTTTAAGGACTTCCTGAAAACCAGGTTAATCCTTTAATTATCCGTTAATCCTTTATTCTGCATGGCAGGAAATCTTTTGTTTGTTTTTTTTTTTTCCTCTGTGTAGAAGTTTCCTGTATAAGCTCTTACACTTTGGTAGGGTTTTTTTCTGGTGTTATGTGTTGAGTTGGGTTTGGTTTTTTTCACATCAGAGAGGACAAAACTGTTATTCCCACAAAACAGCTACCCAAAGGGAAGATTGACAGGGGATGGAAGTTAATTTTCTCTCTCAGATAAATGCATTATCACAGAGAAAAATGCGCACATCTCTGTGTAGGGTTTCCCCTTTTTCAAAGACAAACACATGGGTTTGTTTTCTTCAGTGTTTGTTTGCATTCTAGAATTTATTTATTGTTTCCATTTCTTAAACCTCCTGAAATGTTTACAGGAAAGAAAACTAAGGCGTGAAATTTTGTGACTAGAAGCAGATTCTCTTTTCATTTTCCTAGGGAGATTCTTTCGTTCAAAAGATAAAACCAGAAGTCATAAAAATGTGTTATTTTTAGGAGACAACTCCATGGAAACTTGGAAGAAGTTAAGATTCAGAGAGATGAATGGGGGAGGGTGTGTAATAAACTGATATTTTTTAGTGGAAAGACAAATAGTGAAATCTCTGAACCACTTCTGGTAGCTGGATTGTTGATCTTAGTTGTGGTCAAGACTATTCAATAATATGACTGGCTTTGCTGTAACATTTGGGACAGCTGCACATCAATACTATTAAAACCAAATTAGTGTCTGAAGAATATTTTTACATGCTTGATCAGACTAATGAAATAAGCAAAGATCATTTCCTCGAACGCAATCTTTGCACCATTTGAAATCATTGCATAGATAACCGTGCACCTCCTCCCCCAAAAAGGCAGAAAAACAATTCTTAAAACTGATGAAGCCCACGGTGAGCTGATTTGGCTCCTGGGTGCATCCATGCGTGTTGGGCCCTTCCAGAAGGTGCTTTTGCCCCCCAGTTTGCCCTTGGGGCCTCCTGAAGGGGCCGGCCCTTGGCGCACGCAGAGCTCACCAAGAGCTGAAGTGCCCTTGCCACAAAAGGCATCCATTGCGTCTGTTTTAAGCCGTGCCTCTTCATTTTACCCCCGAGAGTAAACTGAATGTACATCCTAAGCACCGGAGTGGTAACGTTCAGTGCAGATGAAGCTGCGTGCGGGATTTGTGGCCTCTGAAGGGTGGTTGTGCTGTGGGCGCGGTGTCCCGGGAGCCGGCAGCGCGGCGGGGTCGGGGCAGGGCGCAGGCCCAGCGTCCCGGTCTGTGTTTCTCACAGCCATTTCTCAGAAGCTGCTCCGCACTTCAGCACCGAGTTACCAGCGTGTACTTGAGACATTATATGTCACTGTGATCCAGCTTTTATGGTTTCCCTGAGAAGTGCCATCTGTCATGCTTTCCTGTCTGGAGGTCACTCCAAGTTGCCTCGGGTTGGTATCCTCAGACAGGAGCTTGGAAGGATAAACCGTGTGCTTCGTCTTTAACCCTTAGTTATCCTTTTCCCTTTCAGCACCCACCTTGATAGGTATGGTAAGGAAGGACTGGGCTTCCCAAAACAGCATTGCCCTCTCCTGGCAAGAGCCGGACTTTCCCCATGGAGCAATTCTGGACTACGAGATCAAGTACTATGAGAAAGTAGGTCTCACTTACAGCATCACCCACACTCAGATCCTAAAGAGCAATGTGTTTCGTATTTTTAACAGTGTTTTAAAAAAACTTTTCCCTTGACCCCACCTACAATGCTGTGTATGCCAGACGTTTTATTTTGTGCTGATTTTTTGTTGTTTTGCTTCTAACTTGTTAATGACTGTCTTGTTTCACATCAGAATTGAGTAGAGCAGCAAGCAGATCGTACATTTACTTGTCTCACAGTAACTACATTTAGAAACATGGTTAATGAATCACGTGCTTGAACATATTTTGATTTATAAACTGTAAAAACTTCACGAGAGTGACACTGATGTAACAGAATTAAGGTGAATGGGAGCATGATTTCATTTTGAGGCAAAAGAAGTGTTTATTTATTTATTTATTATTGCTAAATGAGCAATAATATGTGCTTAAAGGATAGAGTGTACCAACCTTGTTTAGAGGGTTACAAAAGATTACAAAAGAGAGAAACTGTCGGATTTCTGGTGCTCTGTCAAAATTAGGCTATTCCAGACAGAAGAGAGCTACAACATTCATTACAAGTAAAGGTACAAGGTGCACACACAGCATGTCTTGGGAAAGCATAATTTGAAGTCTCCTTCTCCATAAGCACAAAACATATTTGGTCATTTCCAGTTGCTACAGGGCCTCGTACCAGTAAAAAATTTTGTGCTGATCAATGCCTTCAACCCTGAAGACATCGACAGGAAATTTTTGGTGTCTGCACCCTTAACAGTTCCCTGCTAAGTCAGTTCTTGCTATTTCCCTGCCCCCATCTGAAATAACAGTAGAACTGATGTGCATGAATGAAGATCACAAAGAACAGAAATACCAACCAAGTCATGAAAGAAAATATTAGGGATATTAGGCTCTGTAAATAGCTGAGAATGTTATTCCTTGACTGCACTTCTCTATTGAGATTATGCAGCTTTAATGATGCAGAAGAAAGGGTAAACTGGGGAAAAAATCCAAACAATTTAAGTAGGACAGCTAAAGGGAGAAGACAGATTGCTTAGAATATTTGGTAAGCCAAAGCAAGGAACCTTATTTTCCTATACTAATGGAAGTCCTTCAGGTTCTGATCCATTATCATAGTAAGCCCCATTATGACTTGAACTTCTTTTCTTCGTTGATATTAAAGAGGTGAATTAAACACAACCAATTGTGACATTTTATTGAATAGGAACAGTTCTAAAGATCTATAGCCATTCATATGGATGTTAAATTATAAATCTTATATATGTATTTAATAAAATCCTTTCTCAATGGATTATGTGCCAATACCAGTCAATGCTGAGTGACAAGGCAAATAATTTTTCTTAGAGGTCTACTTGTTCCTTAGCCTTGATCATTGTGCAGCAAGACTACATACACAGGCTTTATGACCCTTTGCTAGATACAGTTTAAACCACTCTTATCTGTTTTTATGAAAAAAAAAAAAGAGAACCATTTTCTGTGTCCACCTTTTAAGATATGTAAGGAGCATCTCTAAACTCTTTCCTCTGAGGTCAGGGGAGATAAATGCCCTGCTGGCATCTTCCAGTGCTGTGGCACAGGTGTAATTTGCAAGACCTCTCTTGGAGACCAGGTTCTAGATCAGAGAGATGAATAGTCCTGTACTGCAAGTCAGTCTGCTTATTTACAGCATTAAATTGGAAAACGTTATTTTACACCACTTCAATAATATTTAAATCTTGTTTTAATAATATTTAAATCAGGAAGCATACATTACAACACTGGCTAAGTGTAGTGGCCAAATGTAAATGAAACTTTATATTCAGAAAGAAAAAGGGATGGTTCCTAACTCAAAGTCAGAAAATATTAATATGCACAATTAATTTAATTTGGTTAAGTTTCAATTCATTTTTTGTTCGTCGCTGTGGAGCTCTGTATATTAAAAAGCATTGTTTGTGTTATGACAGGGGTAGATGTAGCCAGTGACACTGTAATCTCTCAGCCTTCCCAGGAACTCTTGAAACAGGGGAATATCAGCATTCCTGTTGTCAGCAGAAGTGATAAAATAGGGATGTTGTTGCATGCTCACAGGAAATATGAGTGAAATTTTCTACTGGATCTAGTAGGAATTTATCACAGGCATCCCTCTAACAGAGAGCAAAAAAGGCAGGTAAAGTTGAAGAACATGTTAATATGAAAAGGTCAGAAATTTTATTAATGTCTTAGGGAGTCAAGAAAAAGGCAGAAAACAGTAGCCTTAACTACTCATAAACCCACTAGGTAGAAAAATGGAACAGCTTTTACAGTCTGTCTTTATCCCTTTCTACGTCTCATTTGCATTTAATAAAGGAGGTTTTGTTCTGATAAACAATATAAGAAATAGAATGTCTCCATCAAACACAAGCACTCACTCCCTCAAATTCAGCTGATTATATCAGTTTCTTAACTTCTTGAAGCTCTGAAGACTTATGCAATATTCTAAAGTTTTACAAGTATTTACTGCTATTCCTTTTAAGGTTCCTTGTTGACATTTGAAAAATTGTCAGTACATCATTGGTGAGCACATTAGGGGAGCAGCCTGCTTTTAATTATCACCAGTAGGAATTCTGTGGCTCCAAGTGGAAGTTGTATCCTGTCATGGGCTCCCAAAGTTTCCTGCAAGATACATAAACTTCAGAAATCAAACAGCTGCCCAATAAACTGTGAGCACTCCACAAAATGGGGCCGTTTCCAACAATTTCATAAGGAAGACAAATTAATGATTATGAGTGTAGAACATAAAGATGCACCTTTCCATGCGTTTCCAGAACAAGCAGAAGAAGGGAAGGAGCCTACGCTATGCTAATTATGCAAAAAACTTACACTTATGCTCCTGTAAAATACAAATTTCACACAAAAAACTATGAAAAGATCAAATCCTCTCTGTGAATAATATTCTGAGAAAGACTACCAAGTTATAAAGAAATAAATGAGAGAAGGAAATTTATCCAAGGGTCTCAGTAAGTTACAAGTATGGAATCACACATTAATTTCAAAGTACAATAAAGCAGTTCAGTAATTTTTCTGCTTTAAAGTACCTTTTCCTATATGACCTTCATTTCTTCAGGGAATTGCTGTAAAACACTCAGAACTTCACGAAATACTGTCTCTAAAAATGAAAATCTTGTGACAATAACAAAATTGCATAGTGAGCAAGTTGTACAGATTTGTAGTTTCTTATTTACATGTACATTTTTGTACATTTTTATATGGTTGTCTGATAAGAGGTCATTTTGTTCTGCAGCCTTTCAGCCAAAAATACAGTGAGCAGAATCTGACCTAGGCCATAATTAGAGAGCTGATTTGGCCTGGGAGAACAAAAATTCCTCGACATTCAGTCCAAGATTCTCTGAGTTCTATCACAGCAAAGAGAAAGGGTTTTCCATTGTTTGAATAGCTGTATGATATAACCAGGGAGAGAATATCATGATCCTGAAATAATTGCCTTGTTGAGGCCTGGTAGTTGAAACACCTGATTTCAGGTAGATTATGAATCATTCTGAAAACTCAGCCTTGGATAATGAGTGGGTCTTGACAGCAACACACAGAAGATCAGTTAAATGTTTGCCCTTTGAGATCTATGATGTGCTCATAAAAGAATTTCTTCATAGACCTTCTTTGGGGTCTTGAGATTCGAAACATTGCAAATTATCTGTTGATAGAGGGTGTCTGCCCTATTCTGCACTCTGTCCATTTTATTTTATCATCCCTTGATATCATCCACAAACAATATTTCTGACAGAAAAAAATCTCTCATGGTCAGTATTGTCTTTCCCTTTAAAAATCAAACTCATTAATACAGTGCCATTGCTAATTGCAATTAATTTTGCTTTCATACTTTATTACTCAGACACTGACCAAAGCTTGCACTATTTGCAAGATTCCAGGGCATGGTAATTTCTTTACCTCTCATCAAAAGAGTTTCATGTTTGAGGCAGATGAAGGAGTGGAGCCTTGTTAGAGCCTTGTAATGACATTGAGTCCTTCTGTAGGAATTCCCTCATGGAAAAGGGAACACTGTGGATACACGCCTCACCAGCTGCACTCCAGGTTGTGCAGCTGAACTGGAAAATGCTTATTCCTCCCCTTTCCATCCCATGAAGTTAATCATCAAAAATTAATGCTCCCTAAGACCTGTGTTAGGCATACCAAGCTGTGCATGTATCAGCAACTGTATTAAGTTTGTTCTCCTACGTGGCTGAAGCACACCAGCTGGATTACATTTTCTGTTACACACAAGATAACATATAATTAGCTAAGGAAGCCTGTCTGTAGGGAAGGGATTTGAATGAAATGTAGCCAAGCAGTAACCCAAGGCATTGCAGTGAAATCTCCAAATAGAGAAACCAGAGAATATCTTCAGAATGAGGATTTGGAGGAGAGGGCTGATATTTCTTTGCTTTCTTGCCTTTTGATGAAATTTAAAGCCAAATCCCTTTCCCAAAATGCTTCATTTTGTTGGGAGACTCAGTTTGCAGCTCAGGGGTAGTTTTCACATAAAAAAAAATTAACCTGCCTCCACAGGACAGTGAGTGGACAGGATGTGTAAGATGTCAGATATTACTTCTCCTTCATCCTGGGATTATTTAGAGTTAAATTAATAAACATTAAGTGAGAAAATAACTGAGCAGTAGAGGCAAGGGGGAAATTAGTTTTCCAATGAGATTTGAAAAAGAGATGAGGAGTTGATGAGGCAGAGAGATAAAGTACCAGATTTAAAGAATTAGAAAGCAGCATGACCTTGCTAATTTTTCTGTCAGTCTACAGCTGTCTTCACTTAACTTACACAAGAAATGATGCTCAGTCTTAAAATCTATTATTAAACCAAAGACTGCTATTTCTTTGAGTAATCATTAATATGAATTAAAATGAGCCATCCTGAATTTGAGTGACAGACCTTTAGGTAAATTACATTATAGGAATAATGAGAAGTTTTAAGACTCTCAGTGCATAACGTTTTGAATGACGGAATTATTTTTGTAAGAATTAATATGGCAAATTATGAACATCATGTGACTCATCCCAGTTTAGAGGACACCAGATGTTTCTCTGTGTCTTCTCCAGCTAAGGAGATATTGCATTATGATCTTCTCACACTAATTAACCTGACCCTGCTTGAGTATGGGCTGGAATCAGCTTCAGTGAGCAGGAGCCACACATGTTCTCATTAGATAAAATAAGGACATTTCTCATAAGAAGCCAGCTTATGTAGATCAGATTCAGTCCTCAGAATTTCTGGGTGGAATTTTGGAAACGTGCAGTAAAATCAGTCATTTCTCTTGTAAAGCCCTCTGCCTTTTTGTGAGGTCTGCATGGCATGTGGGAACTTCATTGTCCCTCAACCTCCCCACTACTTAAACAGCCAAACCTCTCCAGTCTCTCCCCCTCTTTAGTCACCATTTTGCAGAAAGTGTAACTAAGTGAGAAGGAATACATTCTTTCAGACACGGCTGTTACAACTCCCCTCTTTCCTTTAAGCACCAGCTGTGACTTTTTTGGTTCAGATTTTTCTTTCATGGTAGATTTTTATATCATGGAGAATAATACATGCAGCAGGTTCCAGTGGCATGAGGCTGAAGTGACCCTGGGGGCTGTGTGACATCACCCATGAGGCAGAGGTGGGTTTTTTGGTACTGGTGTGGCTGAGTTCTTGGCATGTACTGGTTCTTTCTCTGGGCATTTCCCTTTATTGTTGCTATCCCTACTGTAGTATCCTTGACAACCTTGCTAAATTTTAAAGTCAGCATCAGTACCTGTACAACAACAGGTACAGACTGACAACAGTAGGGACAAGCATCTGATCACTTCAGGTGTCTGGCCATTTATTGAGTATACATAGTATAAAAAGCTGTTTGCTTCAAATGATCAGCTGGGCAATTTTTAACTTCATGCTAATATGTATATATATTTTTAATGGACAGTTTTTTTCTGTAATATTTTTCAAATGATTCAAATCATTTAAGGCATAAGTAGCAATCTGCTGCCTGCAAGTAAAATGTTTCTGATATGACTGGAATCAAGAAACGTAGGACTCATGCAATAATAAATTTTCATTACATTTTCAACAATTCTCACCAAAACAAGAGTCTGAGTATTTGGGATGTACAAGAGCTTTTGGGCAGTATTTCTAGGCAGCCCTTAGTGTTTGCTCACAGCAGGTCACAGGGAGGCATCAGGGCTCTGAGCAGCGCCTCAGGCATTCTCAGCCCTTCATAGCTCCTGGGAAACGAACCATGTCTGTCTGCTGAATGTTTTTAAAAAATAATCACTACAAATGTGCTTTGGGATATAATCATTAAAATGAAATCTCCTAGCTTATTTTAGCATAGTAAGTGGTGTTAAACAAGCTACTCAGTTTTTCTGTTCCACTGTTATTAACCCAGTTTCCCAAGGGAAAAAACGTAAAAGCCTCAGATTTTAAAGAGGAAAAAAAAGTCTCAGAAGTGTTGAAAATTAGAGTGACTAATTACCAGACTCTCTGACCAGATATAATTTTTGCCTGCAGAAAAGAACCTAAGGACCTTGCAGCAGCCATTATTAATGACACCGATGTAATTACTATTAGAAGAAAAAGAAATCTGGCGTCTAAATATCAATGACATGCAGCAAAGGGTTTATCAAAGTTCTGAGCTAGGCCTCTGTTAGATGCCTGGTTTGGCTTGTCTACTAATCATTGTTGTCAATTATTTAGAAACAGCTTCTGAACTTTTGTATTTAATAATAAAGCAGCCTACAGAGGTATTGCTGTTGTTCCTGCTGAACCAAAAATTCTCAATGAGAAATATAATGCTGTTTAAGCAAGCCTGGTGGATTTGATATTAAAAAAAAACCTCCCATACTTAAGTCTCTGCTGTTCTTGTGTTCTTGCCTGCAGACAATACTTTTCTCCAAGGAAAATTACATGTACAGTGCTTATTCCAGCAAATGCTAGAAGAGCTGCACAAATGCAGAAAAAGTGTCTTAATGGTTTTGAATAAGTGATTTTCAAACACATTCAAGGGCATAGAAATAAGCATAGAAGGTATGCAAACTATTACAAGACAACAAACACAGCTAGTTCCATACCTCAAATAAAGCTAAGAAAGCTAAATCCATTGATGACAAAGATGGGTTGCTAATAAAGGGAATTATTAAAAGTTTTTTCTATCCATTACAGCATTTGAACCTCAGGAAAAATAGTTTTCAAAACTGTGCACTGACACGGCAAGAGTAATAATAATAATGTTAACCTCAGGAATCAGTGTTAATCCTAAGTATGTTTTTAGGTGGGGTCAAAAATCAGAAGCAGCTATTTTATAGAGCAGGAAGTTTCAGCTAAGGACAACATTTAGATGATTTTGATGAACATACCGTAAAAAAGAAATGTTTTCTCGTCAGAGATAAAGTATCAGTTGTACAAAAGGAAGTGGTAAGGAGTTTAACATGTTTAATCCTGAAATAACAAAATAGAGAATGTACTCGCAAAGCATTTTATTTTTGTTGTTTCTGTTATTATTAACTGCCTTCAGTGTGTTCACTTTTGAGTTTAGGTGCAGTAAGTTTTAGTTGCATATGATAATAGAGTTGGAGTTCTCTCAGATACCTTAAGACAAATTCAGGAGTCAAACTTTGGTTTGAAAGTTTGAAAGATTTCTTACAAAAAGAATGGTGAGTTTTGTGAGCAGTGACCTAAATATAACAAGCATACCTGCCAAAACATGGTCATCTAAATGAAAGTGAATTCCTTATTTGTAAATTAAATACAGTGTCTAGGTCTCCATTTCTCTAAAACCAGTCACAGTGTTTCCTTTAGACCCTCTTAAAATACAAAGTAGTTTAAAAGTTCCCAAAAATCATCTGTGAGCCCAGACTCTTTTACAAACTGAAGCTAGCACAGTGTTTTTCATAATACACGAATGACTTACTGTTCATAAATGGTTGATCAGCAGCCATAAAGATGGATTCACAGATTAAATCAAGATACCTTGAGACATGAGTTTATATCTTTGTCTAAATGAAGGAGTGTTCAGATATCATTTAATTTACAGTTTCTTCCTGCAATATTCAATGCAGTCAAGAGATACGTGCGTAGGTACAAAGGTATGCATCATTTTGGAGAGTAAAAGCAAAAAAAAGTTCCTTTTTTCCCTCTCTCTCTTTTTTCTAAGGCTGCATTGCAGTTGTACTTTCACCACAGAAAAGGACAGGATATTAGCCTTCCTCTTCGAATGGCCTTTTTTTCACATTAAATGCAGATGAAGCCACTGACTGCCTAATATCAGCAACCTCATTTTTATTAAGTAGCAGTGTCCCCAAAGCAGTCATTCTGGGAGAAGAGAGAAATATCCAAAGGGAAAGAGGAAGCTCATTTAGGGAGAGCCCCTCCATTTTAATGCATGAAACCACTGCTTTCCTCTTTAATATCAGTATCATCACTTTATTATGTATTAAACAAAAGCTGTGGGGTTGGGGTGGTTGGAATCAAAATGAACATTAGAGGAGCTTTCAATTTAAATTAATAATTTCACTAGCCAACTTGAATTCACAGAAATTGTACCTTTTTCAGTAACCCCCATGTAGTTTTGCTAGGTTTGTACCCAAATAAACCCACAAATGTTTATTTGATCGATTGAAAGAAGCGAAATATTACGATTCTCTCTTTTCTTTCGAGTTTTTTAATGTATTTGCATTAATAGTTTCAAAGTGCCCTTTCTTGATGTGCTTGTTGGGATGGCTGAGTTAACAACCTATTATTATGTACTCCTTACCGAGCTGTTAATAGCTTTAGAGTCTTTTGCAGGAATTCACCTGCTGCTCATAAACACATTTATGTTGCTGTAGGAACTTCACCAGGTTGATGCATTTTGTATTTGCAATGACCTTGCACAAACCACCTGGTTTTCATGCATAGACAGGTACTCATATTATATTAACAAAATTCTTTAATGGCTGGAGCAGCTCTTTTTAAAAAGGTATTGACATCTATTTGTGAATTTGGTTAACATTTTTTCTGATGTTTTTCTTGTTGTTGTTTTTACCACCACCAGAAACGATATTTCTGCTGAAGTTAGCTTCATCAGAAATGTGCACTTCCTAAAAAAATTGAGCAAAAACTTGACTTGTCAGTTTTGAAAGTGCAAAATCAGCTTTTGGATTTACTCGCTAGTTTGTTTACTTTGCCCTTGAAATTCATGTTCAGTTAATGGGAAAAAAAGATTGCTGTTTTTGCTTTACACCCCATTAACTCGCCAAGGTGTTTGAAGAAAACATAAACTTAAGGAATATGCTGTATTTATTGTTGATGTATTGCCAGGTTCTGCACTACAGTCATGATACCAGAGGTGAATTCAGCCCTTCTGAGTTAGCATTACAAGATAGATGTTTGTTGTTTGCCTGCATTGAGACACAAAAAGATGTATGCATGTGCTCACAAATACACCAAAAAAAAGTGATATTTCAGTGACTTTTCAATAGATATTATATGTTTATATCTGAAGAGGCTTGCATAATGAAAAACAATACACAACCTCTATAGAGAGATCAGCAGGTTCCCTCTTGCCTCTGATTTATTATTTGTATTGCAGTGATTAAAGTCAAACATTAGTTACTGTCAGACTTTGTGTGTTACAGCCAAAATTCTTCCTCTGAAATTGATTTTTGTTGGATGGTTGAAATCTATCTTAATATTGTCAACATTATTCTGTGCTTATAAATCCCAATTCTCTTTGAAAAGGGAAGTATTTGTCCTAAAGAAGTGTATTCACAGTTAGCATATGAAAGCCTTGTTATCATTTAACATTCATTCATATGGTCTGAAATGAATCTTAATGACTTCAGTCATTTTTTTCCAGAATAGCAAATCTGAATAGCAATCTGAATCAATTCAATCTATAAAAGTAGATATTTTGCTTACTTACATGAAAGTGATAGCTTTATTAATGCCAGTGAATTTGTTTTCAGGCTGTTGTGTATCAATAAAGATCTTTTCTGGATTTGCCAGGCAGGAAACATTCAGTAGCAAGTGAAAAGAGAAAATTCTGCATTAGTCTGCTCTTCTAATATTAAAAGTTATTTATGTAGAAGATTAAAACTAAGCTTAAACCAATCTTAAAATAAACCCAGTCATTCTACCTAACATCCTAACATCCCAAAAGGCTGAAAGACATCTTAGAAAGGAGTTGAAAAGGCATGGTTCCAGAAGAGGTTTTTGGTACAGAATGTGGTTTTAGTACAGAATGTGGTTTTTATGAGGGTGTTTGCAGAGCTGCAAACATCCCACAGCAGTTAAAATTTCCCAGCAAGGTGTTACAAACCTGACAAAATGAAATTTTTCAGCACTGAAAGGGAGCCCTAATGCAAATCCTGGCCCTATCTGCCTGTGAATATTGTAGGGATTCTGCAATGAGGTGAATTAAGCCAATTTGTCATCAGCACTATTAGAGCTGAGTTCTGTGTAGCTGACTCAGTGCTGCACTGTATTTTTGGATTGGTAGAATCACTTGATTTTTACATCTTTGAACATACATTATGGGTTGTTGGGATTTTTTGGTGGGGGAAGGGTTGTTTGGGGGTGTTTTTTTGGTTTATTTTGTAGGGTTTTTTGCAGGAGAGGGGGGTAGTCAAAGTACAGCACTGGCTACCCTGCACTGTAGCAAGTCACCTCACTGTAGAAGTCTTCTGAAGAATTGGATGATTGCTCTTGCATTGAAATTCCACTTCCCTTGTGAGATGCTTCTTTGCATTTAAGTCACCTTCACACTTCAGTAGGAAACAGGATCACCACAATTTTGAGTTCTGCCATGAAGGGACACAGCAGTGGGGTGTGTACAGCTGTGATGTTACCCGTGCTGGTAATGCTGGGTGGGAGAAGATTGCCTGTCCCACGTCTCAGCAGCTTGGAGACCTTCAGGTGTTTGGACTGTGACTTTTTTCACATCACACGAGTTGTCCATTTTTGCTGTTTCTTCCAGGGCCTTGCATTCTCAATTTAAATATTTCATTATCCAGTGACCTACTTCCCATCTGTAACTAGAAGTACTCTTTCTATGATATATACAGATATTTGGATATCTGTATATATTACTGATATTGATTATTATTCACTATTTCTTGTAGACAAGAAACTAAAATATATTCAATAAAATAGCCAGGAAGCAGATTTAAAAAAAAAGTCTCCACAGAATTTTTTAAGCACAGTTCCTAATTAAACTTGTTGCCTAGGGATGTTTTGGAGGCCGCCAGCAAAATTGGTTCAAGGAATAATTAAGGAAATTCGTGGAAGAAAAGTCCATGAGCTGTAAAACACAATGAAGCAAATTTGGTTAATTCAGAAAGCCACTGGTCTGCAGATTGCTGGGCTCTGGGGGAGAGTTAAAGGGACGCATGGGGAGAAGGGACCTGCAGTGCCAATGCTGGGTGCCAAGCCTGCAGTGGCATCGGGACCTCATTCAGAATTGTGAACTGTGAACCTCATACAACAAAGGAATGACTTGGGAATCAGCCCACTTGGCTGTATATCCATAATTCTCTGGGCTCGTTTCACAGCAGAGAAAGTCACAGAAGCCTTCCAGGCTTCAAACTGTCAGGATTGCTTCTGTTTGCTGTTGCACTGTATTTGTCAGCAGGTTTGTTACCTCATTATGAAGTAAACCTTAGCATTGGGTATCCCAGGGGCAACTGTGCTTTACTACCCTAAGGTGAATTTTGAGTACTACTTACGTTGAATTTTAACGTTAGAAATTTAGTTGGTGCTTGCAGTAGCTTCCTGCTTCTTTACAACTTGAAAAGAAAATTAAAATGAGTGAAAAAAAATAAGAAAAATCTTTGAGGCAGCTGGAGAGGCTAGCATTTTTATATGCAGAAGTTAGAGAGACTTCTGGAGATCCTGGTGCAGAGGTTTTCACTGGTAAATATTTTTTATTAACAAACAACTGTTATCAGAGTAGCTCATTACTGCCAGAAAGATGGGATTTAATCTCTGCTCATCTGCCAACTCAGGCCATGTTCTCCAGCTGCCTTTGTTATATGCTGGATTGCACCCTGTTCCATCCCTCACTTAAGGCACAGGCCTGTTTTTATTCCATTTTAATCTCCTTGTCAGGACAATCAGCTCTGTCCTGTCTGCTGCCTTCACACCTGGCAGTCCCACTTGGCCCAGCGAGTGAACCACACAGCTTTTGCTCTGCCCAGCCCTCACCTCCCTGTGCTGGTCAGAATTTTAACACTGTTTTAGAGCCTTCCTGTCCTCATCTCTCTCCTCATTTAATTTTCTGCTTTTCATGGTTCACCTCACATCAACTCATTTCTGCCTTTCCAAGTATATAATCCAATTAAAATGAAGTTTGTCTGGGGTTTGACCTTTCTACATTTTCTTTATGATTGGTTATCTGTTCTTTCCCTTTTCACACTGACAGCTTGACTTTATATGTGGAGAAAGTGGTGAGCTGACTGACAGGCAATCAAAATATAAAATATTGCATGGCCAAACAGGTAAGGGACACTTGTGTTTTGGCTCCCCAGAGTGTTCCATCTCAGATTAATCAGGAGGGAGGCCAAGGAGGGAAGGGAGAGGGTTACAACCTGAAGGGGCTGATGCCTTTAAGTGCTGCAGATTTCTCCTCTGAAGCAAACACTTGAGCTATTGGTAATTTTCTCTATGGCCCTGCTTTTTTGCTGCCATGGTTTTCTACTTAGTTTAGATTGGTCCTCAGATCTTTGCAATCGCTTTTTGAAATTTACTTCAAGTTTGTGGTTTAGCTGAAAACCAGAGATTCAAAGGGTTTTAGGAAGAGCATTTTGTTAAGAATCTGAGTGGTATCTTTTAGTTCTCCTGTTGTAGTTTTTCTTACCACTCTATGTTAAAATTTATATTTTTTAGTAAAAATTTACCTAATCCTGTTGATCAGATTGTAATCAGTAATAAATGTTACAAGCACTTTTTTGAACTTTTAAGTCTTCTCTAAAATCTTCTGCCAGCCTTCCTGGTAATTGATGTACTGTAGGTCAAAAGAGTTTTCTAGGAGAAAATCACACAAGAAATTAGTGAATATAAAGAAGCCTTCAACGGCAGACACTGAGTTCCACAGGTTTAGTTAATTTTATTGATTTCAGTGTAATTACCTACAACAATCTGTGTAAGGTGACAAAGGTGCTATGACTAGAGGCAACAGGCATTCAGAAATTGTATTATGAAAATATTTTATTGTAAAGAGAGAAAATACTTTTTGAGAATTATTGGGGGAAGATTAGTTGTGAGAGAAATACAGGCTCTATAAATCAGAGGCAGCTTCCATAAATTAGAGCTGTGGAGACTCTGTTTTTATTGATCACAGAGAGTGAGTACAAACTCCACAGTTTGATGTTGTCTTCCATAGATTCTATTTGAACTGATTAATCAATTAATGACTGTACCTAATAATTAACTACTGTGTTATCCTAATGAGTAGCACTAAAGTTCAGGTGACTATGGAGTGCCAGCATAGCTGATCCCATGGGAAAAGTAAGGAAGAATTTGGAGATTTCATTGCACAGTGGACTAGAGTTATTATCAGTAAAAATTGCTGTCTTCCAGAATCATGGTCATTCCTTTAAAATAATGATGCTTCCTCTGTAGGCCACATTCTGTGTGTTCCTCAGACTGATGTAGCTAGGAAAGAGGAAAGATGTGTCCAAATGGTCTCATAAAAATTATTTTTTATTATTGGTGCTTTTATTTAAACATTTATAGTGCCTGAATCATGAAACTCCAAATCTTTTTTACTTTAATGTGGTACATACTCAGCTTTGACATTGTGCTTCAGTGTACAGGATAAAGACCTGGTCCCTGTGGTATATAGATTTTATCTCTATTAGCACTTCTTTCAGTTAAATAACAGCACTCTGAAAAGGCCAGGCAGGATTATGTGGCTTAATACAGAATTTTCATGTTGCAGGACAATAGATATAAACTAGAAAATGTGTTTGCAAACAGCTGATAGTAAATTCAGTTACTCTCCCTGGATTCTTTCTGCACACACACACTTGAAAGTTGTGGGCACAGTAAGTCTCTTTTAGCTGGCAGAAGGTTTGGAAATCCCTTTCCCAAGGGTCAGTTTAAGAAGAATTTGTTACTTGTGATACTGAATGAGCTGAATACCTCCATTTTCATTCATAAAATAATCTAGACTAAGAGTATATAGCTCCCATTACATATTCTAAATCATAGAAAATTATACTTGGTTATCTTTTTAAATTGCTAAACTAAGGACTGATACTATTTTTATTAGAGCCATGTCTCTTTTTGCCACTCAAACATTAATGGTGAAGAATCTTGTATGCCTGAAAGTGCCAGGATTTTATCAGTGCTTTACTGGTAAAGTTAATCTTTTAAAGGTTATTGCAGCACTACAAGAAAATTCTGCATTTCAGCTTTAATTTCTATTGAGGGTTGTTTTTTGGGGTTTTTTTTTTGCACTAAAGGTTTTGAGATATATAATCTTATCTTCTTACCTATAACATCAGAATGTAAACTCTTTGATTGCAGTAGGAATCTAAACTGATTAAAAGTCATCACATTTTGGTTAGTCTTTATCAATATTTTTCTTACATGTGTCCACAAAGTCTTCATTTCTGTGCTCTTTTCCTCTGTACTAAGGTGGGGATAAAATTAGAGAGCAATTTGTTCACACAGGTGGCACGTGAAAGTTTATCTATTTATGTACAATTGTGTAATGTTATGGGGGAATCCCCTTTCTTTCAAGTACATGAGAAAAATGGTACTAATCGTTCACAATAGTGGAACATCTGGAAATTGACTGCTACTCTGCTGCACTGCAAAAGCAGAAAGTGTTTCATTAATATTTATCCTCTGATGGTGCTACTCCATTAAATTAGGTTGTCTAGTCTTAGACCATTAGCACCATTGTGCCTTCCACTCAGCCAGTCTGTTTCTTTACATATGAAAAAATGCCTTATCTATAAAGCCAAGTATAAAATTAGGGTAGATACAGATTCAGATAGGCAGAGGTGGCTGCAGGAAAGAATTTGATTCTGAAAGGTTTTCCTGTTCATGCACAGAACAAACTGTCATGGATTTGTGAACACTGTCCCTCATAATCAGAACTGAATCCATTTACAAGAAGATTCACACAAACAATAAGAAAAATACAATTTCCTTAGAAACAGAGATAGCATTTTCAAAGTTCATAATATAATTCTGTATAACTTGGATAGGTAGTCATAGACTTAGTATTGCATTGTGTGATAATATTGGCATAGCTTGCATTTGGGTTATATTTATGTTTTAATTACAGATTTTCACCAAGATAAATTTGCAGTAGGCTATGGAAGAGTCTTATGAATTTCCTCATATCAGATTGTGCCTCGTAGTTCTATGGGTATATTTTGTTAGATAGACTCCTTTAACTCACGTTTAACCCCTCAGCCCCTGTGTTCTCAAAGCTGCTTCTTGTGAGTCCTTTGCCATCTTAAGATCACAAATGCTGCTCTCAAACTGATGTGAAGGGTCAGAGCATTTCTTGTGTCCCTTTTCTTTTTGTGAACACTGAACCATACATAGTGGCCAACTGTATATTATCTTACTTCTTACATGCCATAGGAGGTACAGCCGTATCAGTTAAATTTATGTTTTATTTTGCAGATTTTGTAGTAGCCCTCTGCAGTTATCAAGTACAGAATAAATGCAGTCCTTGGCCTTTCCCATTGATTCTGGCCGTGTCACTGTCTAGGTCAGAAATCTGTCGCAAGAGAGAGATCCTTCTAGCACACAAAATCATGCTTCCTTTTGATGGAAACTAGGGTGCATGATAAGTGGGTTGATATATATCTCTATTTTGCCACAACATGAAAGCAGCATCTGGGAAAAGCATGCACTGACATCCAGGAAGTACATTTAAGTCCTTCAGTTCAAAATTGACTTTATGAACACAGAATCCCTGCAAAAGTGAGTACATATGATCTATAGCAAGAATAATACAAAGCATCCCATACTTCTGTGCAGACTGGAATTGTGGGGTTTTGTTCTGAGTCCATCTTCAGCCTTCCTGTGAAAGATCATGGCAGAAGGAGTGGCCGGCCTTGAGAGCCACCTCCCTGCATCTCTGTGGAGAGCTCTGGCTTTTCAGGTAGGCTGCAGATCAGTTGTCAAGAGAATGGAATAATGGCAAAGCATCCACTCCTTGGAGCATTCTCTTATGTATGATTCCAGTCCTAAAAGGCTGAATTCTTTGCGCAAAACGTTCCAGCCCTGCGACGTTTCTGGCTGTGAATCATTTTGTCTTGAGTTTGAGCAACTTTTTCCTCGAGCTCCTGGGGCTTGTTCTCAAACCAAGGTGACAGGTTCCCTTTCCACTGCTTCACAAGCAGCAACAAATCTTGCCCCCTTCCCCATATGACAGCACTGTATCTTTTAAGGTTGTGTACTCCCAGACACGGTTGTTCAGTCTGTGGGACAGATGGCATGAGCGGCTGCAGAAAGAAGGGAGAGGGGAGGGCATGGAGAAGGAACCCTTCAGGAATTCCTGCAGGCAACCCCAGGCAGGTGGTGAGGAGGAAAACCCCTGGAGGTGGCCAAAATACCTTCCAGAAGGGACAGGCAGTGATGGCTGCCCCTCAGGACGTTGCTGTTCGCCCCAGGAGGACCCATTTTGTTGGTTAAATGTTACCATCACAGCCCTTGTGATGTTCATTGTCTTTGACCAACTACAAATAATGAATTCTGTTTGCTGCCTGCCTGTCCACACCCCTGGCTACAGAGCCAGTGCATCCCAATTGTCTGTTTTACACAAGCAGTGGTTAGCCTGTAATAACATGTAATAGATACAGCTCAGATTGCTTCTTTTTCAAAGTCATTCCCACTTTTTGCTGCCGCTGGCCTTTTTCTGCAGGCTTCAGGGAGTAAATCTTGTCACTGGATCTTGGGGAGTCTCCACTGATTTTTTGACAAAATTTCCATTTCCATCCTCCTCTTAAACACCCTATTTCTTTTTTACAATTCCATCATTTTTTTTCTGCAGTCTCTCCAGCAGGTCAGAAGAAGCAGTACATTGTTAAATGCCAGGACTTGATTTCAAGCAGTAAGGTAGTCTAGGGAGAAGAAACAGCTTGCAACTATTACATTGTACAGGGAAATCCCTTAGGTGCTGGTCTTTTCCTTAGCTTACAGACTCTAAATAAAAATTCCCAGACTATTCCAGAGTATAAAATGATGCCCATCTATGGGCCATGACAGAGCATTTTGAATCATGCTAATACTTGTATCAAACAAGCATTTGCTGTTTACATAATCTGCAGTGAAGATTTCCAAGGTCTTTCCTTCATGGGAAGTCACATAAGCTTAATCAGAAAAAAAAAGCACGTGTCACTCAAACAAGTAGGCTTTCTGTCAGAAGGAAATAGGTATTTTCTGAAATGCATTAAAGTATGTCTGAAATCTGCTAACCTGTTCAAAGTGAAGTTACAACATTTCATGTAATTGGGAGAAGTCTTATATTTAAAGTAATTAGATGGTGTGTTAATTATAGTCTCTATCCATAGGATTACATGTACCTTTTATCCTACTATTTCAATTTAAATACATGCTCCTCACAGCTGCAAATTTTGGTAACAGACTGCAGAAAAGAATCAGTACTTCCTCTTATTGTAGTTTCGCAAATTATTTCCACTGTTTGAAGCACAAGTTAAATGCAGTTGTTTTTAATATTGATCATTGTTGCCTTTCTCCTGCTCCTTCCCTAAACAGAATCATTGGGTTGCTTCTGTGTGTCTGTTTTTGAAGCTGGTTTTCTCAGCCATCTCTCTGTATTCCTTCTGGGGGAATAGTGATCCACCTGCTGCCCTGTGCCAATGTGATTTGCTGCACATGGCTGAAGTTAACTCAGCCTGTTTTATAAAAACTGTTTGTTTTGTATGAAAACTGCATGCATATTGCTGAGAAGAGGTTAAAAGTCCAACAGAATCTGACTGAAACCTAATCCTCTCCTGGTTATATCTCTTTGGTGAACTTGATTTCCTTCTGAACAGGCTGGAAACACCATTTGAATAACTTACACTTGCTCTAATATAACTGCGTGGTATAATAAACGCATATGGTGTCACAGTTGCACTGTTAAGCACATGCCAAGGACATTCCTGCTCAGTTTGGAGACAAATCTTGCTCCAAGGGAGCAAACCTTGCCTTAAGGCAGCACATAAAAGATTACAGATCACTGATTTATCAAGTAACTAATGACAGGGAATAAATGTTCTTCTTCCAAGTCATCCTCTCATGTAAAAGCGTCATCCAAGACCTGTCTAGCAAAGCAGCACTCAGTTAAACCACAGGAATTGATGTTTCTGGTCTCCACTCTTGAGCAGGTGGTCTGCAATGGTAATTCCCAGAGACTGTAACTCTCAGGAATCTCTGTGAGACCCAGGAATTCTCAGCAGCTGCCTGGGATCAACTGCAAGGAGATTAACGGGACTTTGGCACAGAGTATTTCTCATTATAGAGTTTCAAAGTGAATTCCATGTATAACTACATTGCAGCTACCTGCACAGAGACACTGAGCTCAGCAGCAGCGAAGCAGCTGAACCGTGCTGGAAGTTGACAGGCTTTAAAGAAAAAGTTAATTCCTATTTTCTTTTACCCACAGGTCTACCCACGGATAGCGCCGGCATTTTGGCACTACCTGCGGGTAGAAGTGAGTAGCGGGTATTTGAATACTCCCACATCTTTATTTTACAGCTTGGTAGTGTTTACTGACCTCCTAGTTTGTCCATTGTGCAAAAAATAATGAGCTTCCATTCTAGTTGCCATTCTTCTGTGAATGTAGTCTTGTACTAATTCATGTTGGTTTGGCTGCGGTTGGGTTGGTTGCCAACCCAAGTCACAAAAACATGTCTGTGTGCAAGGTTAAAGACAAAAAACCTGGAATCTAAAAGTCAAGGCCATATCATACATTCTGACTGTAGCACAGAACCAAAGTACAAATATCCATACCTGCACCTCCTTTTATAAACACATTTTACATTCATGAGAAGAATATGGAACTTCAGTTCTGTTATATCATTTTTGTAAAGATTGTTCAACTCAACTTGATATCATTTCTTCCCTCTTTTGTCCCTCAGGAGCATGAGCAGCTCAGCTATTCCTCCACAAGGTCCAAGGCTCCAAGTGTTATCATCACAGGTCTCAAGCCAGCCACCAAGTATATATTTCATATCAGAGTCAGGACGGCAGCAGGATACAGCGGCTATAGCCAGAAGTTTGAATTTGAAACTGGAGATGAAAGTAAGTTTCACTGAAGGGAAAAAATAAATAAATACAACAGAAGTAGCATCTCATTCTAAACCAGTGAGACATTGGGAGTTTGAATGTCTGAACCCATACCATTTGTTTTTCACCAAATGACCAGTGCTATGTGATAAAAAACAAGCCTCAGACTCACAGTTCTGGATTTACAACACATAAAAATGTTAGCCCAATGCTGCAGCTGAAGGAATGATCTCTTCCATAAAATTTCCTTATGGGTCCCTTCCAAGCTAAGATGCTCTAATATTCTCTGATCCTTTCTTTCCCTATAGAAGTCCTGCCTCTTGGCATCTAGAAATACCCTTAGCCAGGCTTTCCCTCAGTCCAGCAGCTTCCCATTAGCTCTCAGTGATGGACTCTTCACTCTGTACTGGTCAGTGCTCCCAGATTCCACAAATGAAAAAACTTTTATATGCATTTCCATCAACCAGTAAACCTACTAAATTTGGCACTAAGAAGGAAGAAGCCTTACTATTCCTACAAAATATGCAAAAAGGCTTCATGTGTGATGTTCACATTCTGAACGATTTTATATTTGTCATGTGTTGCCCTCCATGTTCAAAGAAACATAAAAAAAGGTATTTACATGTACTTGAGAGAAAACTACTGTAGTAGATGCAACACTAAAACACTCATTAATTAAATTACTTTAATTAGCCAGTTACATATACCATGTTTTTCATTAGTGTTTTGGAATTCAAGTTGTTTAAGCTAATGTACAGACTCAAAAGTCTGTAAGTGATTCCAAGAGCACCCTGGGATTTGTGTTCCATTTTTATTGCTTCTTAACTTCTGTTTCAAAAATCAATCTGGGATAGATTTCCAAGTGCTTAATGCCTAATTGGACTTTTTAAAATTTTCTGGATACTTAAGCCAATTGGTTTGAATAGGAGTTGAGCACTTGGGTGCTTTCAAGAATTTCAGTAGCTCTTGTCTGTATTTTCCAGTGCAATAAATACGAGGTTTAATTCATGTAAAAAGAAAATAGTATTTAAACCTCTGTGAGGTTTCACATTGTGAAAATGTCACTTGCCCATCTAAATCAGAAGACTGTGGCTCCAGTGACATCTCCCTCATTGGTATTGAGGGAATCTCCTGGGAGTGACATTCCCCCTACTCCATCCTAGCCCCATCTCCTTCTCAGTGCACTGATGCAGCTGGCCCTTGGGCTACATGGTGAGCTTAATTTTAACATCCTTTTTGAAGTATAACATCA
>WAAE01010082.1:0-45979 GCA_013400495.1 Nicator chloris
AATTCTTCCTCCTTTCTCCTCTTGTTTCCTAACGTAGCAAATAAGTAAAATGTACTCTCTAAGACAGTAGTACAACAGAGTTGTACTACAGGTGAATGAGCAACTTGTCCACCTAATGGCTTAGATTACTTTAAAATTACCCACAGCTCCCAAATACTTTGATTAGTGTTCAATAATTTTCTATTCTCACAACCAAAACCTCTGCTGGAAGCCTGGTACGGTATCATTATTTATCAATTTTACTCCAAAAAGCAAGATCTCTGACAAAGAACGTGTTGACAGTCACAGTTAAACAATTTTACAGGATGTAACAGTAAGTATTGGAAAATGGTAATACGAAAAATAAGGGCATTTATTGCCTTTTGCATTTCAACAACTTAAAAATATGAACACAGGAAACCATATAGTCAGTGTACATAATGTAATGATACATTTTCCAAGCCAAATATAGTTGACTAAATCAAGGCAGAAACATGGGCTGCAACTGCAAAAATAGAACAAAGGAAATGTGGGGGGAAAAAAACCTAACAAACTCAAACCCACTTGAATTTTAAATATCTTTATACATAATTATCTTCTGATTACTCAGTTACAATACATACTTATTAAAACACTTGTTTCAGAAAAAAACCCCAAAAAACCCAAAAGGACATATATCCTGAGATAAAAAAAAAATATTCCTGCAGTTTCAGTTCTAATTCCCATCATAGCCACTCAGAAATCTATCTGTAGAGCCTTCCTCGTTACCAGTTTTGATATTCTAGCAAGTCTATATGTAAGATTCTCCTGGTATTTGCCTTGCATATTAAAGTATTTGTCATACATGTAATATACTGCTTTCATTTGGGGCGGAAAAAAACCCATGAAACTTCTCCTTCTTTATTACATCCTATGAGAATCTGAGAGCCAACTCCACAATCAGTCATGCAGCAGGCCTTTTTTTAACTTGTGCAAGGCCCCTCCACACTTACAAGAACTAACTACAGATGTTTACAGATACCATAAACACTATTATAAACACTTCAGAAGAGGCACTGTATTTTCTTACTTTCATTGTGAGAAGAAAGCAAAACTTTTGGACATGAAGTAATACATAAATGAATAAATTAATTAATAAAAATACATTTAATGCAATTATAAAATGGAATGATATTTCAGTTCTCTTATGAAACTTTTACTGCTTGCTATTCTCTGGGATAGAATATTTGGAGAGTTATCTAAGACAAAGATCAGAACCAAGTAAATACAAGCTTCTCTCATCTACAATGTTTTTAAGGAGTTGATTAAGTACACTGAAGCCCATTAATTAATAATATGGAAATACAGCACGATTACAGGACTTTTTTTCACCTGCTTGATAAGGCTTGTTTTAAACTCAGCAAAGCAAAACGTCTAAATTCATTTAAAACCAAACTGAAATCCTGCTACCATTATCTTCCTTCTAATTCTCATCAACCTCACTATTCATACTTCAGTGGCATATGCCATGCACCATAATAACAGTATAAAAGACAATGCAAGAAAACAGAAAGAAAAAAACCACACACACAAATAATAATAATAAAAACACCAAAAAACCCACTATAAAAACTTTTCACTCAAAGAAAATCCCATGCATCTAAACCTTCTTGAAAGGATACTTGAAATGTACAGAAAGTAGTGAGGAAATAAATGCATGTTTTGACCTATAGGCTAAAAAATGAACACATTCTTATTCACCCTTATAATGTGTACATCTTCTTTAGCATAGCACTGCAAGAAATTCACTGACATCTAAGAATGCAAGGAATTTATGCATATAACCTGTCTCAAATCATGAATCTTCTTTAACATAAGGAAAAGTATGCTAATATTTCATACATGCACCAAAGTCAGGACTTAATACTCCACTCAGTACTGTGTATAACAGGAGAACACAGAGTATCTGCAGGAACAGAATTAAAGCTGTGTTTTTCCTGATTTAAAAAGAGAAGGAGAATTTCATTCAAAAAGCCTTTTCTGTCCCTGGCAATTATTTGCACTGGGAAAGCAATAGACAGTTGCCTTCCCAGCTAATAGGTCCTGAGAATATGGTTGCATGTGTGATTGCACTGGAGCACTCCTGATTTAATGACCAAAGAAAACTTGACCTCCTCCCCACTTACATTTTCAAGCTGCAGAAAGAGGCATCCACCAATTATAAACTGGGCAGATTGAGATGCAACAATTGAATGGTAAGGAACAATCAGCCATAGATCTCACTCAGAGTGCCACAAATATGACATTCAACCATCTCAAAGAAACTGTGCTCATGCTTACCAGATGCTAACACATCCATTTCATTTAGTTTTGCCTTCTGCACAGTGAAAAATATTGTAATTTTGTAGTAATTACTGTCAAACTCACAGCTCTAATTATATTCTGCCATTTTAAAGTGCTTGCATATGCGTTTAATGCTTCCAAAGATGTCATCCTAAATACTGACATTTTCTGTTCATTCATAGAAGATATACAGCATTAATAGCCAATGCAATAGCACTTTAATGTAAAATCACCAAGGAAAATAAGGTTCAAGCAAATATTTTTGTATTCTAAAATCTGAGGTACACATACGAATTTACATTTGCACTGTTGCAAAATACCCAGCTTCTTCCTTTTAATCTTCTTCATGCAGCAGGAAGAACTCCGACAGCACCAAAATGCATGTTGAAGAACTGCTGAGTTTAGATTAAGCTTCAGGCTCTTCCCTTCTATCTTTATTTTGGCCACCATAAAACTGAGCCAAACACAAGAGCAAAAATAATTTGATCCTCTTACTGTCTAAATTCTCTTGTGCTTTGAATTGCCATAGTAGAGTAGGTTCAACATTTGGTTGCTGGATTGTACAATCCATACTGCAATTTATATTCTCTCTAAAAACTTCATCTTGAACAACAGTTGCAGCAAAACACATCCTTATCCTGTAACAAGTTGAAACTGGAATATCCAAAACATTCCCTACTGATAAAACCAAATGTCTTCAACTAACATATTGTATTTATAAAAGCTCAATCACATGATAGACTGTATTTAAAAAAAGCAACATATTTAAAGCCTTACTACCTAACTTATCTCCTGGAAGCTTCACAAAACTCACATTTTGTAAGGTACAATGAAAGAGGGCAAAGTGCTGTATTTTGGCAGTCATGAGGAGTATGTGCTTTGGAAAATATGGGTAAACTATGGATTTTTAAGTACCTCTATCAGTCTTCAACTGATTCATGAGGAACCTTGCTACCACTTAACAGCATTCAGGAAGACCTTTTCCCTCTTGCATCCCACCACATCTTCAGGAAGGAGCTGACTGCATAGACAAACCAGTTCTATGATAATGTTAAACTGCCACGTTCCAAATCCCTACATTCAGTCCAGTGGTTCCATTTTAATTTTACCTTTTGAGAAAGTACAATATTGAACACCCTGAAGGTCAATTTTTTCCACTTGTCCAGATATGGAGTTGAGGGCTTAAATAAGGGGACATAGCTTCAAGTTAATTAAAGGCTGTCATTTGTTGTTGCTAATTTGTAGTAATTGGCTTTGGTTATGTACTGATTAGATAAATGAGAACACATTTAACTAACAGATGATACATTACAGGACTGTTTCCTTTAATTTATCATCAATCATATGGAGCATTTTTTATAATAGGTTTATTTTAGCATTATGCCATTCCAAAATTCTTCTCTCAAGTCTTTTTTCTCCCCTTGTGGCTCCATATGCTGATTGAAAAAATGTTAAAAGGTACCATGGTAACGCTTGCTATGCTATAAGACATACTGAAAAAAGTTTTCAGACTCCTCTGGCATAACAAAGACATTAAAAACTGCACAATAATGTCAGAAAAATACTCTGGAGATATAGTGCTAGTATCCAGAGATACTATTTTGACATTTCATAGACTTGTTAATTATATATATATATGTTTTTTTAGTTATAAAATAATTATTGATAAAAATTTTATATTTANAATACACAGAGAGTGGAAAAAGTGCCCCTAATGAAAAGAAATTTGGTATTTCACAGATCCAACATATTTTGCTGTTTAAAATAGAGTTCAAGTGCTCTCAAAGTATGAACTGGCAATTTTGAAGTCTAAACTTCACTGAAAGCGTCCAACTACTGATGTCAATGATCGATGTCATTAAAAAGCAAATGATACACATAAGCATTAATTTTGAGGGACAACAGGTTGAAAATTCAAAAACACATACTGGTTTTGTCTTTATGAAAGTCTACCTCTGTCATCAAAGATCTAAATAACCAGCTACACTGTTTAAACTTCTCTTGTTCCCTTAAAAACCTAACTAACCCTTATCTTCACTGGAGGCAGCACAGATTAGCAGCTGATATCAAGCAGGAGAAAACAACATGATCAAGCCAGAGCACTAATCCCATATGCAGTCTTTCATCTCACAAGAAAAAGCACACATCTAAATCCATACTATGCTTGCACATTTCTGCCAACTGGAACCCACAGAGAAAGAACTCCATCTCCTGCATTCAGGCTGGATAATGAGTCTGAGTTCACACTTATTATTTAATTTTCTTTCAATTGCAAACCCATCCCACATATGATAGCAATATATAATAGCAGCAACATAGCAGTGTCTTCTGCATTTTTCCAATGGAGTTCATTCCGGATTTATTTTGCATTATGCATATGTAAAAAATGGTAGACCTGACAACACAAGGTCTCTGAAATCCACTTCTTAAATGAAATGAAATGCTTCCTATCGGTCAAGACTCAAACTCCAAGCATAACACTGTCTACCCAAAGCAGAATAATTTTTGTAAGCATGCTGTGTACCACTGAACCAAAAACATAAAGTTACTTAATCTCAAGCAACAATTCATTTACTCTATGTCCTTACTCCCATTAAGACTCCCTTACTCCCATTTTTATTTCTTGCATCTTCCCAAAACAGGTTTCTAAGTCCAAAACCAAAGCACATTCTCAAAGCTGTATACATTTTATGGCTTCTTTAAAAAGTACTGTTCCAGATTTATAGCCTTACCATACTGCAGTTGCAAACCAAGAACAGTTACAACACCAAACCCAGCTCTTTCTGCAGACAGCTGTACGATTTGATAGTAAAGTTATTGGAAAGCTGCACTGGAATGCTACATATACCAAAGACTTAGCAATGATCTTAATATATCAATTTATAAGGTAATTTATTTACCTTATGTCAGGTAAATAAATAAGGTAATTTATGAGGACCCTGAAAGGGGAAGCTCTGACCAGGTCTTTATGAGTATGGCAACTGTTGCAAATTGCAGTTCAGTAAAGATGTGTCTGTCATTTCCACACCCACTGTCATTTCCACAGAAGATAAATTTATGACACATTTTGGCCAGTCCTTAGTCTGTGCCATACAGGAATGGAGAGCCCAGAACGCATTCTGGCAGGCACATCCCACGGGCATAGCTGTACACAGAGTTCCACAGTGCAGATTCAGTTGAAAATGTGAATCAAGTTTACACACCCCCACCCCTCCGCCTGTCAAACACTTGCACTGCAGTGGTTATGTTACCAAGCACTTCATTCCGGAAGGCATGTAAAGAGACAAATTAACAGTATTTTTTTATTCTTCACAAAGAATCAAGCTATTGTTTCCCACAGCCTTTAATGTTTCATCTAAAATTAAAATCAACACGGCCCACCACAACTAAAGGGGTTTTGGGTTGCCTTTTTTTTTTTTTTTTTTTGAAAACAGACAATTCATGAAAGCTGAACTACCAGCAGCATTTTGAGAATCAGTGCATCATACAACCTCCGTCCTGAGCCTGAAGTGAGAGTCATGCAGGTTCTAGCTCTGTGCTGTGCAGCTGGTAGAATGAGTGGGACCAGTGGGTCAAAAGTGGCATTGCTGTGCCAATGCACCAAAAATGCAGGTGATTCCAGTATCACAAAAGGGAGGTTGGGTTGGAAAAATGTTTGGGGGAGAGGGAAACTGAAATCCTTCAAGCGCCCTCTGTAAGTTGGTAGAAAGTTCTGGCATGGTTTGAATTTACAGTAAAAGACAAAAAAGGAGATATTACAGACATGACAGTTCTAAGACACAGCTGAAAAAAGTTAGTGTCAGGAAAAGGCAAGGACCAATAGCTCCCCAAGGGAAGGAATGCTGGGAGTCCCGTGTGGTGACACAGACAGCAGGTTTAGGGTCCTGGGCCAGTCACAGGCATGCCTGTGACACAGAGGGAACTGCAGCTCAGGCCAGACCAAGCTTAAAGCAGTTCCTGCAGGCTAGGCTTGATCCCAGGACATTCTCCCCATGGTGCTGCCTGGGAGCCTCTTCCCACCACGGTCACCAGTGGGAAGAGGTCAGCAGCAGGTGCACTGACTCAGCCACCACAGCCAAGTCCACTCAAAGGGAGCCATATTCCCACAACCCACAGACCATGATGAAAATGCCACTGTATACAAGAATGGTTTTCAAATCTGCACTCAGTCCATTCTTTAAACCTCTGATAAAAAGATTATGCCCCAAAACAAAAGTTTTAAAAAACTATTTTAAAAAAACCCATTAGCCCTGAGGCCTAATATTTTGAGTCTGCATGCCTCTCTTACAGTGATGATAGGTTCCTGGGAGGAACACCAAGGTGCAGGAGCTGCACTACAAGACTAAGCCAGCAGAAGCTTGCAGTTTGGTGTGCTCCAGCATGAGGGAAAGCTCACAACATGCATCTAATTTTCAACAGTGGAATAAGATGTAAAAATACTTGAAAGATATTATGAAATAAAACATGTGCTGACATTCTATTATTCACTTACATCCTAGTCCAACATCTGCTGAGATGGCTAAAGGCTTTTCACTGATTTCAATACAGTTCATATGAATAGTTAAAGAGGTGGGAAGGGAAAATCCCATTTTTAGCACACCTGCAAGATGGCAAAACAGGATATCCATGACAACACCACTACTATTCTGCTAAAAACATGAAAAGGCATTCACTTTTAATACCTGTAAAGCAAGATGAATCAGTTTGCATGTTTCTCTTCTGTGAATTGGCTGATCTTTTTTTTTAAAGGTATGCCTGCAAATGCATGCATGTAATGTTTAATGACCTAATATTCAAGTATGGTCAAGAAAGACTTCAGTCAAGGATATTCTTAGGAAAACTAATAGTTTAGGGCAGAGGCAATCCACTCATTACATAAAGGGATATGGCTGTAAAAACAGGAAAACATTTCCAACTGAGAATAATTCCAATATATGCCGTTTTTAGAAGTGAGGTTACCTGAAAAAGGCTCGGCTTTTATCAAATTTGTAAGATGGCCCCATGAACACATGTCCTGAATGAAATGCAGAGGTGAATTTGATGAATGTTTTTATTCTGAGAAGGAGGAAAGACAGATACGGACAAAACGTACTTCCAGGTAGAATCTTCTTCCCATCTATGTTATAACTGTTAAATTATTTTCTGTATAGATACTGCATGATAATGTGTAATGGAAGAGTTTAACTGATGGATATTTTTCTCTACACAAATGATTAAAAAGCTGATGGGAGGTGGAAGGAACTAACAAACCAAAAATATGTATACTTAATTGTGAATTATAAAAGAGGTTTACCTGCCAAGACAAAATCAAAATTTTGTTTATCCCCTGCAACAGATGACTTTTCAGTATCTAAAATAAAGGAAGAGGGGAGTCACAAAGAACACTCAAAGTAGACACATATAAGCAGGGAATCATTAAAAATATACAGAATTAGCTTGCAAAATGCAGAATCCAAAGTCATGGGAAAGAATTCAAACAGCTACTCAGTGCAAGGCAAATATTTTGAAATAGGCTGAGCTAAAAATGACCACAGGAGAACAATAAATTAGATGAGTTTCCTTAAAGTAAAGCAACAAACTGAGTGAAGTTCTGGTATAATATAATCTCACAGGAACAGAAAGAGTAAGATGACCACAAATGACTGGCAAAATCACTTCAGGAACAGTGTATTTCATAGAGCACATGTATATTCCACAGAACAGTGTTAAGTACTGCTGTGAACTTAGCGAAGCTGCTCATAATAAATATAAATCATTTAACTCTATTCATTGTATCAGTGATAGAGCAGCACAGTATATACCTAAGAAGAATACTTAAAACCCAAAAAGACAAAGGGAAGATTCAGACTGGGGAAAATACAAAAATATTAGTGTAAGTAAGCAGAATTAACCATTCCTAATGTTTCTGAAAACTAAGTCCTGTTTAACTCCAATCAAATAAAGGCTTGATTCAAAACACCAAGAGAAACTGACACTAATTAAACATGTTGTGATAGAGGACTCACAACTGACATCATGAATGGTTCCAAGCCTCAGCACCTTATTAGTCTCCAGTATAACCTTTTCACACATAACCTTTATATCCTTCTCACGTGCGTAACACCTCACACATAGCACCTGTGTGCCCTTTTACCCTTTTGTGATTGGACAATACACATCAACATTCCATGCTTCTCTTTCCTTCAATGCTGTTCACCTGTCTTACACAGCTGCAACTTATCAGGGGGGAGATGGCCTGCAGCATTTGTTGTATCTTGTGTTATGGTTTGTTCTATTTTCCCCCCCTGAGTTAACAGTTTATTCCCCAGTTGTGCACACCCCTGTTTATGCCAATCCTCTTGTTACCCCTCCTATGTTCCCGCACCTTCCCTGTCATTCCTCCTGTCATTCACATTCCTCCTCCCCTCGGTGCTGTGCTGTGCCACCCCGGCCCTCCTCCCTTCGTCTGGAAGGTTCTCAGAGGGGCGTCGAGTGATTGGCCAGCCTGGGGCAGTCCCTCCCCTGCTCCCAGTTTGTTGGTTGTTGTTCACATCCCTCATTCCCATCACCACACCCTACCTCCTTCCCATTGGATCGGGACCTGACCCTCCCTTACTCTCCAGCCCCAGTTAAAATCCCCTGCATCCCTTTGTTTGGGGCTCTCTGAGTCTCCTTCCCTTTGAGTGTGGTGGTCTGCCCAGATCATCATAATAAACTCAGATTACAAAGATATTAGAAGGTTGCCTCCTTCCTCACTGACAGTGACGGGAAAAGTCTTCGTCCTTCTGAGAGTGAAGGCAGCTAGCCTGATCTCTCAAGCTGCAGTCTCAGCCTACCGTGCCCCACGAGGCAGGCGGTGGACGCTGCACCCCCTGCTGTGGCAGTGCCTAGAGAGCTAGTTGAGGCGTTCCACAGCAGAGCAGGGGCTCCAAGGCGAGGCACAGCCGCAAGCATTATCTCAATTCTTCTACAATCCATTCTCCTACTGTGACATTTGATGTCACAATGTGTGACATTTGATCCCAGTTCTATCAGTGGTCCAAAAAGGCCACAGCCCTAGGCCTGACTCGCCATTGAAGCTCTGGTGCCACACACAATGGAGAAGGGAAGGGAAAATCTGTCACGTGTGTAGGTGGCTCCTCAAAGTTAGGAAACCCTGCTGTCTGGCAGGAAGACATTTTCCATTTTTTTATGGTAAGGGAGTGGGAACGCTGGTCCTTTATGACCATTTTATGAGATTTAGATCCTCCTGCTTTCCAAACCTTTGTAAATGTTCCCACACTGTGACACAGGTAATAAGCACAAGAATTGTTATTCTTTGAGATGAAAATGTAGGTGTTCGCTGCATATTATGTTCAAAAATTCTGTTATCATTCAGTCTTCTTCAAATGGGAGCATGCCAATTAATACTGCCTTAACCAAAACCGACAAGTACTGTCTTTGAAAGATAAGCTTGTCATTTACTCTAAGATCAGTGAGCCCTCCAGTGGCTATTTTAAACCTTAAATTGTAACAATAACCATAAGAAAAAATATTTGTATGTATCTGGTTTACTCAGATTACAGTTGATTTCATTTGTGTTCTGTCATCTTTTACCACTTCAACTAAACAACACTTAAGGCAACCTTTATAATAATTGCAAACAGATGTATTTTCAGCTCACAAACACTTTCTTTCACTCCTGTGGATGGACAAAATTTGTAAGTCATAAATTTCAAATAATTGAGTAACTTCAGAAGTCAACGAGCAATATTTATGTAAGGGGGTGGGGAAATATCAATGCATTGGGCTCAAAATCAAAATCTTAGCCAATAATCCTGTGGGATATATACACTATCTCTTGAAACTACAAACATCTGGGACAATTAATAAACATTTACAGGCTTTTCCAATGCAAAACCCAGCATCTGGCAGATTTAACATAAATTAAAAATATATCTCTTCTCATAAAGGAACTTGTTCAGCCATGGAACTCCTTGCAACAAGATACTGTGGAGAGAAGACATTTGGCCCAAAACCAGCCTGAAGATTCCTGAAGCAAATATCCATATGGGCAAAGAAATCCCTCATCAGAATCTAGACTAAACTGGAAATGTGTCATAACAACACTTTTCCAACTCTTACGCTCTTCTATTACAGAAGGCAACCACTAGAGAAAGCTGCAAAGATAAGTTTGGCTAAAAACACCTTTTCTCAGGTGTAGCACTGGCTTATTAAAGTATTTAAACACTGTATGAAAAATATCCAGTAAGAACTCTCCACTACAGATTTTTTGCCCTTGATCCACTCTAATATACTGTCATGTTGCACAGCCTCCAGGAAAAATCTGAGCAGGACTGTGCCTCACTTGACAGAATCTTTTTCTGCTTAATTCTCCAGATATTACACAGTATCGTCCTGAATGTGTTATATGAGCATTGGTTGCTATGGAAATCAGCCACTAAATTCCGCATTATTGATTTTGTTTAACATGGGAATTGAATCACAGAACCATTAAGGTTGGAAAAGACCTTCAAGATCATTGAGTCTGACCTTTGACAGAAGTTGATGTTGTCAACTAAACCACAGAACTAAGTGCCATGTCCAGTTGTTTCTTGAACAGCTCCAGGGTTGGTGACTTCACCACCTCCCTGGGCAGCCCATTCCAATGGCTCAAAAACCCTTTCCATGAAGAAATTCTTACTGATGTTCAATCTGCATCTCACCTGGCACACTTTGAGCCTATGTCCTCTTGTCCTGCCCTGGTTGCCTGAGAGAAGAGGCTGACCCTGAGCTGGTACACCCTCCTGTCAGGCAGTTCTAGAGAAGGATAAGGCCTCTCCCAGCTCCCTTAGCTGCTCCTCACAGGGCTTGTGCACCCTTCATCAGCTCCACTGCCCTTCTCTGGACTTGCTCCAGCACCTCAATGTCCTTGTAGTGAGTGGCCCAGAACTAAAGACACAACTCAAGGTGTGTCCTCACCAGTGCCAAGTTCAGGGGGACAATCACTGCCCTGGTCCTGCTGGCCACACTTGCTGATTGTGGTAGTGTGAAATTCAGTCACATTTAAGGAATCCCCAGTTGGTCTTTTCCAGTTCATCCCTGTTCACTAAATGGTGTGTCCCTAGAATCCTCCTCCCCTGTTACCTATCCATCAAGTTGTAACCCATCCCATTTCCCTGTCAATCCTAATTAAGCCCTTGCCCTTTTCCCCAGAATATTCTTTGTGTTACTCCCCTCAAGGTGTCAATTCCCCCAAAGTTGCACGCCTTGTTCTGGAGAATTCTGTTAGACTCCATAGTTGATTGCTTGTACTGAGCTAGCCACTCCTTTGTTGTTCCCTTATTGGTGTTTGAATTGATTGTCATTTTGTCAACCCCTCCCTGAGCTGTCCCTGATTGGGTCGTTGTATGTTACACCCCCTTTCTCCACCGCCCTTTAAAAACTGTTGCAAAGCTTGTGTCTGCATCTTAGACCCTGGGTGCTGCCACAGCAACAACCTTGCTGCTGTGTCACGCTCTGCGTCTGAGATCTGTCTCTGTCCCTGCTACCCTTACCCGGATGGGAGAATAAACCATGACCGTGGAGAACAGCACACAGAGACTCTTTCATTTCTTGCTCCACTCTGTGTTGGCACACTGACTACCTGGACCTGCAGTAGGTCACCCTGAGGAGCAGCAGGCGGCCTTCCTGCTTCGTATGCCCTACAGTCTCTTCTGAGAACTGGAGGTCACTGCTATCAGGCACGATTCCCAACTTGAGCTAGCGGGACGGGCAATCCAGGAGGAAGGATCAACACGGGTCATGTCAGCTGATACATGTGGTAGCTCCTAGGGCTACCACAAATGATATACCTCTGCCCTGGAGGGTGTGTAGTGTTTGAATCTCCCCTGATTCTCATTAAAAGCCTGATTGTTATGGTTCGTCCTGTGTACCCCTGTTCTGTCTGGAGTTAATGGTTCATTCCTAAGTTGTACCCACCCGTCAGATTGTCAGTTACCTAAACCCTGTCCTCTTACCCAGAATGTTCTCTGTCTATATCCCTCATGGGCCAGCCCCTGCCTAAACCCCGTCTTGGAATTCCTCTAATCCTCGAGGCCCCACTGGCCCATGTGATGCAGTCTCCTCCCCAGGTTTTTCCCACTGCGTTTCACATTGTAACCCCTGCCTCCTGTCCCTCCTCTGTTACCCTGTCATTAGCTGCCCTCAGATTCTCCACCCCCTAATAAAAGTCGGTGCTCCCCTGGCTCGGGGCTCTTCGGAGACCCAGGAGCTCTCGACTGAGGACCTGCCTTCAGAAAGCCTATCTCGTTTCTTTATTCCCCCGTTTCTTTATTCTGGGATTCCCTTTGTTCAGCAGCTGCTTAGGCTGCTGCACCACACCACATCAGCTGCACCAGGGATCATGTTGCAGTACCCGAAGGTCATCTGGGCTCGGACCGCTTCAGATACAGGCTTGTGGATGCTGAAAGCGAAAGATCATGCAGCAGCAGCAGACTCTGTGTCACATAACTTTCTCACACTGGCCTGGGAAATTGTGAGGAGGCATCAAAACAGTCCTTGAAGGTGAAAAACAGTCCCCACAGGTGTTGCTTTGATCACTTGTTGTTTACTTGTAAAAATGTTCAAGGGGTGTTGTTCTGAGTATCCAATCATGTCTATTTTCTTGGAACTGTCTATATAAAGAGTGTGTTTGTCTAATAAAGAGGAGATTTGCCTTTGGAGACGTTGGAGTCTGTGTCGTTATTTTCAGCCGTCCCAAATCATGTAATGACACAGGCCAGGACGCCATTGGCCTTCTTGGCCACCTGGGCACAGCTGGCTCATGTTCAGCCACTGTCAACCAGCACCCCATGTTCTTTTTCACTGGGCAGATTTCCAGCCACTCTGACCCCAGCCAGTAGCACTGCCTAGAGTTGTGACACCAGGATCCATCACTTCACCTCACTGAACTTAACGGAATTGGCTTTTGCCTATTAATCCAGCCTATTTAGATCTCTCTGCAGAACCTTCCTACACTCCAGAAGATCAACTCTCCTGCCCACTTTGATGTCAGCTACAAACTTACAAGGGTGCATTCTATCGCCTCACCCAGATCATTGACAAACTTGTTAAATAGGAAAGGCACCAATACTGAGACCTAGGGAGCCCCACTAAGTGACAGGCCACCAACTGAGTGTAACTCCATTCACCACCACTCTCTCAGTTCAGTCTTTGCTTTAACTCAGCAAACAGAGCCCTTGTCCAAGCCACGGGCTACCAGATTCTCCAGGAGAATGCTCTGGGAAACAGTATCAAAGGCTTTGCTGAAGTCCAGGTAGACAGCATCCACAGTCTTTCCCTCATCCACTGGGCGGGTCACCTGGTCATAAAAGGAGATGAAGTTGGTCAAGCAGGACCTTCCAATCATAAACCCACACTGGGTGGGCGCAATCCCAGATTGTCGTCTTGTGCTGTGTGAAGGCACTCAAGATAATCTGTTTCATAACCTTCCCTGTAGGCCTGTATTCCCTGGATCCTCCTTCCGAGCCTCCCTGTAGATGGACATCCCACTGGCCAGCCTCCAGTTGTCTGGGGCCTCCCTTGTTAACCACGACTGATAATAAAAGATGGTGAGTGGTTTGGTGAGCTCTTCCTCCACTCCTTCAGTACTCTTGGGAGAATCCCATCCACTCCATACACTTGTGATGGTCCAAGTGGCACAGCAGGTCATTAACTACTTCCTCGTGGACTGCATGGTGTCTATTCTGCTCCTCATCCCTGTCTACCAGGGCTGGCTGCCCTGAGGATAACTGGGCATTCTGTTAATAACTGAAGCAAAGATGGAATCAAGCAACTCAGCTTTTTCATCATCTGTGGTGACAATTTTTTCCGCCACATCCAATCAATGATGAAGATTTTCCTTCAGTCTCTTCTAGTTTTCAATGTATTTATAAAAACAGTTTTTATTCTCTTTCACAGCACTGGTCAGAGTGAGTTTTAGCTGAGCTTTTGCCTTTCTAATTTTCTTTCTACATGACCTATCAAAATCATTGTACTCTCTCTGAGTTGCCTGCCCCATCTTCCAAAGGTCATAAAATCTCTTTTATTCCATGAGTTCCAGTGAAAGTTTCTTCTTCAGTCAGGCTGATCTTTCTTCTCTGCCAGCTCACCTTTTAGCAAATAGGGGTGGTCTGCTGCTGCGCCTTTAAGATTTCCTTCTTAAAGCATGTCCAGCCTTCCTGAACCCCTTTGTTTTTACGGGCAGTTTCCTGAGAGACTGTCTGAACTAGTGTCCTGAACAGGCCAAAGTCTGCCCTCTGGAAGTCCAAGGCAGACATTCTGTTGATCCCCTTCCTTACTTCACCAAGAACAGAGAAACTCCATCACTCCAAGATGGCCTCTGACCAGCACATCTCCCACAGCCTTCTCTGTTTGTGAACAGCAGGTCTGGCAGGCCATGCCCTGGTAGGCTCCCCTACCACCTGTGTCTGGAAGTTACCTTCCACACACTGCAGGAACCTCCCAGACTGGCTTCTCTCCACTGTGTTGAGTTTCCAGCAGGCATTTGGCATGTTTAATTCTCCCACAAGAACAAGGGCTAGTGATCATGAAACATCCACTGACAGAATATTTCACTTCATCCTGGCTGGGTGGTCTGTGACAGACTCCCAGCAGGATCTCTGCCTTGTTGGCCATCCCTGTGACTGTCACCCACAGGCACTCAGCCTTATCCCCAGTGTCCCTGAGCTCTGTACAGCTGAAACCTTCCCCAGTGTACAGAGCCACCCCACCTCCTCTCCTTCCTCATCTGTCCCTTCTGAAGAGCTTGTAGCCATCCACTGCAGCACTCCAGTCATCCCGCCACATTTCCGTGGTGATAACTACATCATAGCTTCCTGCTGCCAATGCCTTCCACTGTTTGTTATCCAGGCTGGGTGCATTGGTGCAGAGGCACTTCAGCTGGGGGGGGTCCCTGTCACCCCTAAAGCTGGTGTGTCATCCCCAGGCTCATAAGTGTCACTTTTTAGATCTAAGCTGTAGTCTTTTTGAGTAGGTTCTGATCACTACTTCCACAAGAAGATCCATAAAAGCAGAATGAGAGAATTAAATCTCAATGAAATGACACAGATCAACATTAGCCTCCAAGCTCTGCAACCATCCGAATGGATCACAGACATTCTGTATTTCTATAGTCATCCTGCAAGCTGGACACTTCTATGATTTGGGAATCATTTATTCAATAATCTATTCAAGAACACCTTCAAAATGCAATTCTTGAGCCAGCATAGGTACTGCATGGAGCATGCATCAAAATTGGTTCCATTTTTCAAGTGAGTTTATCCTCTCTCAGAGGGCAATCCTCAGCAATTCAACTGGATTATTTTCAACACTTACATTGTTTTATTCATAGTCACCTAGACCATCAAAACATAGCATCATTCTTTAGTCTCTCCACAATTTTGTGTGAACCAAAACAGATCAAAAATAATCCATCTTCTGCATTTACTAAGGGGATGTTAATTAGCACACAACAACACTTTTCATAAAGTCCTTCTAATTAAGTAAGGCAGTAAATTCAAATTTAACTATCTAAATTGAGGTAAATTCTGAAGATCAAACCTTCAGAGACAAATACTGTTAATATTACAAATACAAACAGTCTGACAGGGCTTTGGGGACTACTAGTGTTGTGGAATACTAGGCAAATACCATATAATCCAGCAAATAAAATCAGCAAATAGAAAGTTACTTTACTGAATACAACAATTAAGTGAGACTGGTTTTCTACTGACTCATGGTTTGTGGCTCTAAAGTCTCAGAAGGCATGTACACCATATGCTGAAAGATATTTACCCTAAAGCATTCATGCAAAGCTTTTTTTTTTTTTTCCCTCCCAATATAGATTCTCTCTCTAATAAGGTGCAAGTTTAACTGTAACATCATCTCCCATCAGAGTTCTTCTGCTCTATTTGTCCGCCTGTTATCATGAAACCTGCAATAATTTATCAGCCTTCGTCTTAAGTTTGAGCCAATAGATTCAAAACTTAGTTGAGGATCAAAATGGATAAGTACAATTGCATACAACTTGCTTCCATAAGAAACATTGAAAATATAAAACTACAGATAACAGTTCATCAGTATGTGCTATGAATGTGATTCACATTCAAATTACTCAGAAGTTATTAACTGTGTATATGATTATGACTCATGAAGACAGTACAAAAGGTTCCTTGACTCTAATCTTGATGTTCTATTCAGAAAAATACATTCAAGCATCTGACATTAATGTTTTATAAGGACATGTTTGAAAGCTGAAGCACAGTAAAAGCACATATAACTTTTTTTTTTTTTTAATGTCTCAAAGAACTAAACAGGAAAAGCTGCAGAGACTTTTAATCAGAGGCTGCTATGCACAACACAGATGGGAAATATTTCATCTCCCCCTTCTAACAAAAAGCACAGAAAATATTTTCATGCCCCATAACTTACATCCTGAACTCTGTATATGCAATAGTTAAGGTGCACCTGGGCCCTTTATTGTAACAGTTTGATTATAGCCCACATATCTCTGTGGATGGCCTTGGTCACAAGCAAACAGGTCATACAGAGGATTTAAATCTGCTCCTGTCTAGATATACAAGATCATCCCCCACAATAATGTTCATAGTCCATCTTTAATTCTGAAGAGCCTCTATGCCGACTACAGTCATGCTGTCCACATACAGAGTGCAGAATACCAGTGCTCAATTTTATATGTGCTCGTGTTACAGCTGCAGGAGACAGAGGTAAGCTCAAGAATATTCTTTTTGTGTTCTGCCATTTTATCTTGTGTTTCAACAGCAACCTAATCACGGCTGCTGCCCTGATCAGACAGGTCTCTGAGCAGGAGCTTACATTCCAGTTGTGCAGCTTGCTCACATTTCTCCTAAGAAACCTATACCCCCCTAAGGCTATGTGGAATACTTTTTAGTCTGTGCTATGGCAGACTTCTTTGATAAATGGTTTAATACATGCCTTCAACATGCTGAGGCAAAAGTGTATAATAAAGCAGCTTTTCTCTTTAACAAATATGGGTATTTGTGGCCTCACTCACTTCTGACCTAGTTCAGAAGCTTTGGAGTGAGGATTCAGTTCACCATCTGATATTCTTAATTCCAGAAACGAATGCCTTTGAATATGAAAACATCTAACAATTACAATTAAAAGGTATTTCTAGAACACTGACGAGAAAAAAAAAATTACTTTTGCTCTACACTCTGTATTTGCAAAAGTTACAGTGGGAAAGCATAACTGAAATATAGCACAACCATAGAAAGCAGGCCTCAAAGAAACCACTGCTCAGAGACAGGATCAGCTTGACCTAAAACATTACTGCAGAAAACATTTTTTTTTCTGAAATGTTCTAAGACATTTAAATTACGTACTGGTAGGAAATGTTTCCTAAGGTCTAGCACAAAGCTGCCTTGACAAAGTTCAAGCATTTTTGTTCTCTCCACACTGTACAGAAGAGATTATTTCATTCTTTGCAATGTGACTGACACAGCCTTTGTAAGTAACAGTGTCCTGAAGACAGTGATGAAGGGCCCTGTTTCACCCAGTACCACACAGTGTGGCTGAGGCTGCACCTCTGGAGGTCATGTGGTGCTTCCTCAAGCAGGGTCACCTACAGCCCAGAATCATGTCCAGATGGCTTTGGAAGGTCTCCAAATTTAGAGACTCCAGCAGCTCTCTGCCAGTGCCCCATCTGCCTCACAGCAAAAAAGGCTTCCTGATGATCATAAGGAAGTTTCAGTTTGTGCCCCCTGCCTCTGGTCCTGTCACTGGGTCACTGAAATGGGCCTGGTTCTGGTCTTCTTTGCATCCTGCCTTCAGGTTTTCATCTTTGAACTCTCCCTAGCAGCTCCCTCTTTCTCTTGCACTCAGGAGCCCAAAGCTGGGCTCCAGCAGAGGCCCCACTTGTGCCGTATGGAGGGGCAGGATCACCTCTCTCAACCTGCTGGCAACACTCAGCCTACTGCAGCTGAGGGCATTCCTAGCCATCCTTACTGCAAGGACACAGTGCTGGGTCACATTCAGCTCAGTGTTCCTCATCATTCCAGAAACTTTTTCTGAAAAACACATCTCCACCTGGGGAGTTCCCACCATGCACTGGTGCCTGTGGCTGTTCCTTCACAGGTTCTTTTGACTTTGCTCTTCACCTTGTTCCACTTGTTCCCATCAACTTCATGAAGGCCCTCTCAGCCTATTTCTGCAGTTCCTTGACCAGGAAGCACAACACTGTGGCTTCTCAGTGACTCCTCCCAGCTAGGTGTCACCGGGAGTCAATCTTGCCAGGAGTACATTCTGCCCCACTGTGCAGGTCATTAAAGAAGATGTTAAAAAGGCTCAGGCCCAGTTTTGACCCCTGGGACACACCCCTACTTACTGGTCTCCAACTAGACTTGAGTCATGTGTCACCATCCTCTGTGCTTGGCCGTTCACCTGAGGTCATTGTCTGCACACCCAGCCCATACATCAATACCTTCTCTTTGAAGGTACTACCTGGGGCCAAAAGCCTTGCTGAAGTCTAAGAAAACAATGACTGCTCTCTCCCTGGCTCTTAAAGAGGCTGGTCAAGAGCATGATGTTCCCTTTCACTTCTGAATGAACTCAAAGGAGAAAGGCTTACACATAGCCTTACATAAAGATCAATTTTCTCTCATGTTCAGTATGTATGAGATAAGCAGAAAGGTTATAAAACAGGACACAGAGAGGAAATGTCTTTCATCCAGTAGAACCCACCACGAGGGTTTAATCTTTTTTTCCCATTATTAGAGAATGACATTCCTAACAGAAATCATTGTGTATGTTCTGCCTCAAGTATTTAAAAATAACAGTTGTGCTGCCTGAAATTAAGCTAAAAAACTCCAAACTTCTCTAGTTCAAATAATCCAACCAAAACTTTAGAAAACTTGCAGGTGGTTTGTACTTTTATAATTATACTGGAATATATATTCCTTTGTTATATGAATTTCACACATTTAGCTACACCAGTTCAAAAACACTTCATTTTGCTTGTAAATGACCTGTGCCCAACAAGCTCTAGCATGCAGTCATATTAAGAGAAAAATATTACTGCTAGATTATGATAAGCACTCCTTTTAATGGTTGCATGGTGTGAGACTGGCTTAAACTTTATTGTTGAAGACAAGCTGCAGTGCCAGTAGAAACAATGCTGCTAAAAAAATCACATATTACCCACGCATGTGTATCAGCAGTCATGCATCACATGGCTTTGGTTGTTTTTTTCCTCCATCAGAACTGTTTTCAGGCAGATGTATTACATAACCACGGGCCATACCCACGTTTCTGGCAGGACCAAGGAAGCAGAAACTTCTTGAAAGACTTATCTCCTTTTTTTCTGCAGAGGCCCAGCAAGGAGAAGAGAAAGGAGCATACCATAGATAGGGTGAATGGAGCATGAGGGGAAATTCAGGGTTGATATTAAGAAACTTTACTGCAAGGGCGTGAAGCACTGAACAGGCTGCCTGAGGAGGCCGTGGATGCCCCATCCCAGGGCATGTTCAGGGCCGGGTTGGATGGGGCTGAGCAACCTGATCTGGTGAAAGGTGTCCCTATCCATGGTGGGGAGTTCGAAACACATAATCTTTCAAGGCTCTTCCAACCACACTATGGTTCCATGATTCTGTGAAAGCAACTGTGAGATCGCTCTTTCTGGCCACGTTCCCAGCGCATTTATCTCATCCCACAGGGCAGAAACAGCACGGTTATCTGGGGGGCTGCAGCGCCTCTTAGCAAACTCTGGCGGCTGGCTGCACACGTATTCCCAGAGTAGCATTCGAGGGTTTGTTTCGCTGGATAAGGATGTTTGTAAAATGAAATCCTGTCCGCAGTTCCCATCCTGCTCTGGGCAAACCTGCACCCCGCGTTTTATCTGTTTTCACCCTGAGCACATATGACCGGCGGTGCAGCCATTCCTGACAGCTGCACCCCAAGACACCACGGGCTTACGGCAGCTACCCGGCAGCCAGGGGACAGCACAATTTGAAAGTGAACACGACGCTTAGTTGAAAGGACGAAGGTATCATTCTCTCGCTGCCCTGAAAGAAACAGGCGCCCCGGACACCGGGGATCGAGCCGAGCAGAGCCGAGCCGGGCCCGGTCAAGTCAGGCAGGGCAGGGCAAGGCCGGGCCACGCTGGACCGAGTCGAGCAGCGAAAAGCAGTGGCGGTGAGCGCCGGACCGGCCTGCGCATGTGCGGATAGGCGCAGCCCCTCCCCCCCCCCGCCCCCGCNTCGCGCCCGCCCCGGCCGCCAGTGGCCAATCAGGTGCCCCCGCGCCTCTTCCCCCGCCTCCCGGGTTCGTGCCGGCGCCGCCGCTCTACCCGACCGCCACCGCCCGTTACGTAACGCTCCCCCGTCCGCCGCGGCTGCTGGGGATTGGTTGGGAGAGGCGAGCGCGCGAGTGGGGCGCGGCGGCGCGGCACGCGATTGGCCGGCCCCGGCGTGAGCCAATGGGAGCCGAGCCGCTCGATTCAAACGTTGCGGGGCGCGGACGGGGGCAGTTAGTGCGCGAGGTGTCCGTGAGGGAGGAACTAGAGCCCGCTGCCTGTTCCGCTGCTCCAGCCTGTGCTGCCGCCCGCTATGGCCCATAAGCAGATCTACTATTCCGACAAGTACTTCGACGAGCAGTACGAGTACCGGTAGGAAGCTGTAGGAGAGTGCGGGAGGGTCACCTGGAGAGATTAGGAAGAGCCGTTCCGTAGTAGGGCGCCTTAGCCAGGCGCCTCGGCCGAGGTGTGCGGGCTGTTCCCCGGGAATGAGGAGGCTCCGCCAGGGAAATGGAGCCACAGAGGGCGCAAGGCCAGCGGGGAGGGCTGTGCCGAGCCTCTTCATGGGGGGTTTCCGCGAGGCTTTGGACGGGCGGGACGAAGGGGATGAGTGACCGAGGGCTGTTATCGGTCAGTCCAGATTGCTTGCTGAGCAGCCAACACAAGCCTTGGCCACAGGGTGATGGCGGAGGGGCGGTACCCGCTGCGCTAACGCCAGGGAGGGGGTTGTGGCAGAGCCTGTGATGGAGCAGCGTCGGCCCTTGCCGACGGGGGACTGTTGAAGTTTAACTCTTCTAGATTTACTTGAAAGCGGTATTATAAATACTTAAGAAGTCCAAAGTTCTTATTTTTCAAGTAGCTGATATAGCAGCCTTGTGCCAGAAGCGCATGCTTCTCTGAGTGTACCGTCATTGGAGTTTAAAGGGGTCTAAATCTCTTCTAGAAGACAGTTCGGCTCCCAGTAAGGCGTTGCTTTACACATGTAACGTTTAACAGTAGTAAGTGATTTTAAACTGGATTCTGGGACGGGTTTCATAATCAAATTCATGCGAAGAGTTAGTACTCTTGTTTTCTTTATAGGAAAAGTGAGTATTCATAACCTGCTTACTGTCTTTCAGTGCAGAGTCCCAGTTTTCTAGTGCACAGTGTTTTGTGTGTGTGTTTAATAACTAAACCTCTACAGACATGTGATGCTGCCACGAGAACTTTCAAAACAAGTGCCAAAATCTCATCTGATGTCTGAAGAAGAGTGGAGACGACTTGGTGTTCAGCAGAGTCTTGGCTGGGTTCACTATATGATTCATGAGCCAGGTGAGCACATCTGAACAGAATTAGACAAACGAAAAAGTCAAATATCAACTGCCTGGTGCTCAGCTGAAGTATGTGATGTGTAACTCCTACTGTGGAATCCATTTGGAATTCACTAGTGAATGTTACTCTCTCCTTGTGAATTTAATCCTTTGCTAACAAAGGTGACATGATCTTTATTTTCAACCTTCACATCCTGCTTCTAGACTTACAAAATGCTAGTCTTGTCTTAGATGTGTGTGGTGTATCTGTAGACAAAAAATACTAGACTGAAAGTGGTTTTCTCTGAGTTCTTAAATGAGTATGCAGTGACTGAACTGAAGTTAATGTAGCAGCATATCTTTAAATTATAAAGCTGACACACTTACCTTTTTGTACAACAACTTAATAGATGCTCATGTAGACAAGTTCCTGTATTAATCCTCTGAAAATTCTAGAGGAAAGTTTCAACTCTAGCTGTAGAGCCTCCTGAAAAATCAATATTTCAGTTAATGGGGTGCAAAGCCCTAAAACTCCTACTAATTAGGATGTTGGTATTGTTGGAGCAGCCATTCCAGGTAACTTACCATTGACAAGCCTGACTAAAAAGTAAAAGGTGATTGATGAATTGCAGAAGCATGAAGTTCCAAGTTTCTGAAGAACTAGGTGAAGAAATTAGCATAGTCTTCTAGTGTTTCCCTTCTTTGGGTACCTTTGATATTTTAGACTTTCCTGGAAGCATTTAGATTTAGAAGACTGACAATAATGTAAGCTGGCTGTATTAACCGAAGTGGATTGTGTTGGTTTTTGGTATGTGCCTAACAGACAGTATCAGCACTTTTAGTCTAAGTTACAGTAACAGTGTTTATCAAATAGCCTAATGTAAAGAGATATTACAAAATACTCTATATTTTCTCAATATTTCCCTCCTGTAAAGAGGATCTTATGTTATCTTAAGTTTATGGTACTGCCTTTTGTACATTTTACACAATTTTATACATTGGGTATAAAAATAAAACTTGACTGTTGTAAGAGTACTGGAAAGTTGGTCTGTTAATCTTACATGTGGGGCCATACTTAGGCTTCCTAATTATTTATTTGAAACTAAACCTCAACTATCACTCAAGATTAAAGAAATCCCTTTAATCAAGATTTGGATGAACTGACACTGTTCAATTGTCTTTCTGCAGAACCACATATTCTGCTCTTCAGAAGACCTCTTCCAAAGGATGAGCAGAAATAAGCCATCGCCTCTTGAATCTTCTGGAACTATGTATATGAGTGTATATATGTTGGTAGTATTCAGTGAATACTTTAATTTTCCAAAACATACATCCAAACCTGTGCATGAGCTGTATTATTCACAGCGACAAAGCTCAGTCAAATGCAATTCCAAGCAGGCTGCTATGATGTTCAGAGTGATGACTTTATCTTTTACTGTTAATGTAAGTGCCTCTCTGACTTAAATTGTGTTGATGTTTGTGTTCTATGTTCTGATTAGCTCATCACTTGTTAGTGTTCTGTCATTTTTGTGCTCAATTTCTGCTGGCGTGTAGTATGTTCAAATCCAATTCAACTGTTTAGTAGTAAGGAGAGTTATGAAATAAACTGTTTTTAATGTTCTATGAAACTTAAGTGTCTGGAGTTGTAATTTACTGGACAAAACAAATATTCATTGTCTAACATTTTTTAAGAGTACCTACTTCAAAAAAACTGTAATTTGGTAAACCTGGTATTACTTGGTATAAACTTGAGTACTACTCAGTATTTCAAAGAGCTTTTTAGGCTCCTTTGTTTAACTTTGCCAATGCCAGTAATTTTTACTTGGGTTTTAGCCTGCTCTTCCTGTCTTGCATCCAAATTGTTACTGTGGCTTCTTGGGACTCTGTAGTAGTAGCCATACAGACTTTTTTTTTTTAAGAAGGTGCTTCCCTGTATTGAATAACTCTTAAAGAGTAACAGGTTCATTTCAAAGGCAAATTGCATTATAGTTGAGCATCTATGTAGTTGTTGGAAAGCCAACAAAAGCAGGGTTGAAGTATGTTCTCTGCCTGTGTAATGTGTCCTCTTTGCTGAGGAAAAGAATCCTTGTAGTCTTTCCTCCAAAAGCTGCCAGAGCTGTCTGTCTCAAGTGCTGGCCTGGTACAAGGCCTGGTTAGAGCAGGACTGTCCAAGTCTGAAGCAAGCACCTTCACCAAGAATCTTGCTGTGCTCTGCTGAACTCATGCTTTTCTCCAGAAGGTGACCACCGGAGTACCGGGTGGTTGTCACCGGTGCATGCCTGTCTTTATTCCGTGCCGTCCTGTCATCGGGACAGGATCGGCCCCAACCGAGCCCCTGACGGTGCCGGTGCCGCCTTCCCCGTGCACTGGGCCCCCTCTGCCGTTCCGGGCCCGCCGGGAGCAGCCGTAGCCGCGCGCGCTGCCCGGCAGCNTCCCCTGCCCCCTTCCCGGTGCGGAGTCGCTCTCCAGGAGCCGCCTCGGGCGGGAGCTACAGGCAGATCGCCTCGGGCCACGCCTCGGTGCCGCTCCCCGCCCCGGGGGCCGCTCCCCAGTCCGGGCCGAGCGCGCCGGCTGCCCCTGCACTACCCCGGCAGGGTGAATCCCACTGCGCCTTGGATCAGCCTTTGGTTCAGGACTGGGGGAAGAGTCCTTCTTGAAGGTCAAAACCGGAGGGGAGGGGTCGCTCAGGTTGGAGGGCAGCAAGTCGCTTCCTACCGCTTGGGATGGGGAACTCCAGACATTAACTTCCAGTGAGCTCAAGTGTGGAAACCTTTTCTGATTCAGAGTGGAGGGTCTTTTGCAAGGACAGGTGGACATTCCAGACATTTTAAGGCTGGGTGCCCAGATTCTGACCAATAGTGTTACGCACATAGACCTATCACCTGGTCAGGTTCGGGGGTCCTAGTGATCAGGCTAGTCACCGTTGCTTCCTGCAATGTTTTGGTGACATGGCAGTAAATACTTCGAGTCTCATTTCGTTGTCCTTCTATATATACATACCCAGTTTAAGTCGATGGTAATTCGGAACAAATGGAAAACTTGTCTTAATAAATTTGTGTTGTGCTAGAAACAAGAAAGCTATAAAATGAAGTGTTCATTTCAGACAGACTGCCTTAAAATACAGATGTGCACAAAGTCATTGTTACATACTTTCAGAGTTTGATTAACACTAGTGATAGTATATTTATGGATTTTAGTTTGTAGTGTTCAAATCATGAAGTAAGAATTCATATATTTCCATTTACTGCTTCTTGTTTTGAGCAGGCTTCTGTCCTTTACATAACTGACCTTTGTGTTTCATGATAAATGAGGGTATTAAGTGACTTTACAGAGCAGGCAGATGTTTCTTCAGATTCCTTGGTTTTGTTTTCACTTTATTTTTCCATTTGCTTTTGGTGAGCTTTGTTGTTTTGCATGTTTTGTTAGAAGAGAGCAAACTAACACTTTCCAGTGACAGTTAAGCTCACGAGACTGAGTGTTTTTCGCTTAACATTAATTTCCAAATGCATGTAGCCAAAAAACGTTTTGTTTCTCAGGGCATCAAGTTGTCAGCAGAGGTCAAACCATTTGTTCCAAAGCATGCGGCGGTAACTGTGGCATGGTCAGAACCCTCAGAAGCATGTGTCTTTCCTAGGTACTTAACTACATGCTACCCATTTGTTCAGGAACCATCTTTGGATAAGTATGTATATTTTCTGAATCTTATTTCTTGGGGGATTTGAACCTTCTGTTTTTGGACATTGAGTACTCTTACAAAGTCAAGGTTCCAATACATTATTAGTCTAACTGTAGAAATGCTTCTGCATTATCTTTGTGATTTAGTTTTTTACATTTATGTTCTCTGGGTGTATACCAGGTACTTGTCTTTTGCTCACAAGGGCCCCTATTGTTACATAGCATTACGGAGGATTTGGTTGTCTGTAATGATTGGTTTGCTTTTTGTGTGTTTTGGAGGGAGCTGAATCCAGTCCTTGGATGAAAGAATGGTTGTGTTGCAACCAGGCTGAGGTAGATGTAGTTGTAGACAAGGAAAAAGATTCTTCAAGAAGGTTTCTCATCCTGTAAAATACTTAGTATATGGGGCCTCTCCTGGATCTCCTCCTCACAAATTGTTCATCTCCAGAAAGGCAGGTTTATTAAAAATGCTACAAGTTTCTGGAAGTTTTTGGGTTTTTCTGTTAGAGCCCAGGAAAGATATTTGTGGTAGACTTAAAGAAGTATTTTTTAAACCAGAGCAAACTAGAAAAAAGCCTACATAGTAGGATAGGAAATACTTGAGTCTTATAAGAATCTGATGATGCTGCATAGTTTTCTCATTGCTTCTCAGAACCCTATGCATTGGATTGATTATATAATTTCTGCAAAGTTATTGGTGTTTCTTTAAAAATTCAGAGCATTAGTGAGCACAGTCATTGTAGGCCATCATTTTATCCTGCAGGAAATCTTAGTGTTTTCAGCCTATTTTTATTTTACTAGCAATTTAACATTGAGGTGTATATAGCCTATTTTAAGCATTAGAGAAAGCCCACAGCATTAGCATTAAATCAATTACTATCAAAAAACCCCAACCCAGACAACAGTAGTCTTCTAATGAGTGTTTTGCCTTGCGGGGACTGAGACATAGTTACATTTGAGTCTCATTTGGTATACTTCTTCTTTATGTGTAAACTGATTATAAGCATTGTTTTGACTACATTCTGTCAGAATTGCAACAGGTAGTATGAAGTATGTTATCTGAAGTCTCTTGTACCGATGGGAAAGTTTCTCTGTCATTATCTACACAAAATTCTGAGGTTGGCAGCTTCATGCAGAACAGCTTTAAAGATTGAGTGCAACTTTCTGAAGCTGAGAGATTTCTATTCTCCCTAATCAAATCTGGACTTTATATATTTTCTGGACAAAGCGTAGAAGGAAATTGAAAGGGAATTTTTGGGCATACTTATGAAGGAAAGAGTCATGCCCCAGACATGTTGTGTTTTCATAAATTGTGGTAGTTACATGCAGGTCAGTTAATTATTATTTTATAATTCTACGTTGTATTTCATATATGTTTTATACTCCATAAAATGTTATACTCCTATTTTGTTATTGTCTTTTCAAGACAGGTTTCAATGTTTGTTTTTTTGCTGTCAGGTATGTTATGCATGTCATGTCCTTACACTGTGCTTTTGGTTTGTTTCACAAGAAAAAGCTTACTGAAAATAAGCGTGAAGAATCTCAGGAATCTTAAACAGGCATGAGAACTATAACTGCAAAGCAGACTAGCTTTGAAACTTGGAAATGGATAATATGTGTGTTTTAAGATATTTGCTTAACTACGTGTTTTCCCAAAACAAAATTAATTGTTTTTAAATAAGTCTGTAGCTGTGAGTAAATACTTAATTGAAATAACATGGAATAGTTTTCTTTTGAAATAGAGCTTTCTTGTTAAACAAATTCTTTGGACAAGGACTGTGTTTGTCTAGGCAACAAGTAGGTGCTGAAGACTTGCCCCAGGATGACTTTCATTTCTTTCTCAATATCCATCACATAGTGTTCTGGGAGATCCTGCCTTCCGTGAATACTCCAGCTGCTCTTACTCACCTGATGTTGTTGCAAATGTGTATCCAGTAGCTGGCTCACAGTATCAGTCTAACCAGTCAACACACTGTAATGGTTCAGGAATAGTCAGTGAACCTGCTGAGCAAACATATCCAGTCAGACAAGAAAGTAAGAGTCTTTCAAAGGTGAGCAAATTTGTGTTTTTTAAAAAATTAATATTAAATTCTTACATTAAATCAATCTATATAAATGTTTGGTTCATACTTTTCAAGTGAATCATCACCCTTCTTGTAGTGATCATGAATGGCATTTAGAGAAGATAGTAGTGTAGTGTGCCCAGGTTCAGAAAACAAAAAAGGTCATGGAATTCTACACTTCAGCTTAATACAATTTTACAAGCAGCATTTTTGGAACATGAGGGGAAATAAATTTTTTTTTCTAAGAAATAAGCAGCTAAAGCTGGGGAGGGATGGGTAGGGAAGGCCATTAATTTGTGAGCTGTGCTTTCTTTTTTCCCTCTTTGGGCTTGAGGGAGGGGAGAAGAGCCTTTTTATTTTTTTACGCCCAGTGGCAGCTTCCATTAACCTCACTTAAGACAGACCTGGTATCTAATCACCTGTTTGACTGATAAGTGATAAGACCAGTTCTTTTGTTGAAGGATTTCCAAGACTTGCTACAGGTTGAAGACAACCCACAAGAAAGGAGGAACTTGTGCTGCGGGGGAGAGGGAAGAAAGGTTCATGTTAGAAATGTACTCTTTTTCCATCAGAAGTAAAACTGATGTTCCGTAAACATCTTCAGTCATTTTTGTGTGTGTCGGTTTGGGGATAAATTTCCTGAAACTTGCAAAATATATTCAAACATAAAATAGACAAACCTCTCAAATGTAAAAGGGAGAAAACCCTAATGTGCTATAAGCTCATTTTCCTCTGTGGTTAGACATTGTGTTTCTTAGATTTGTACGGCTACTTTTGTTTCCAGCACTTTCGTCTGATCTGTTCTGCAGTCACATTCTTCTAGTGGACCTTACTCCCTAGGCAGAGACCTGGTAACTTCACTGTGGTCAAGCCTGTGTAGAGGACTTGTAAGATTAGGTCCTAAGCATGTATTAAGTAACAACATAAGTTACAAAGTCTAGACACATAAAATTACTAGTTTTCTTTCTGAGAGGAGGATTAAGTGCTGAAATTGTCTGGGGAGAGGATGAGCTCCGCATTAGCACAAGTGATGTAATACGAAGGAAGTTAAGCTTCTGGGAGGAGTTCTGTGATCTTTGTATGGGCCTTGTACTGTTTTATAGTCTTTTTGTCATTTTTCCCTGTCATATATTTTCTTGTGAACTTCTGAGAAGTAATTGATCTTTGCAGCTTTGCTTTAATTAGGTCATGTGTACTAACACTTTAACAGTTTGCCATTGGAGGTCAGGAAATGCCTTGTCCTCCCACCAAAGAAAACAGTTTTGCTGCCAAATGTACTTTGAATTTAGTCCAGGATCCTGTACTCAGAGTTAAGCCATTCATCTAGGCTGGTATAACATAGTTTGCATAGATGCAAACCTGGTACTTCTTCCTTGCTTGTTGATTCCTAAGTTTAGCTCTGCCAAACTGTGTGTCATGGGAAAATTGTAAGATTTTCACAAATGTGCAGTAGGGGTGAGCGTGTGTCCTTTACAGGGATCATGTAGGTATGTCTTCTCTAACTACTTTACTCCAAATTTTTTGGATGTTGTGACATCAGTCTTACACAGTTTGCCTGTGATACGTAATTTAGTCAAAAGATTGCATGCTTTTAAGATTTTAGCCCTGTTCTGGGAGAAACTTTGTTTTAGAAAATCAGATTGGATGATTTAATACCAAACAATTTTAAACTATTGGAAATGCTCTCATTAATGAGATTGCAAAAATGTGGTTGTCTAGATGCATATGTATATATTCATCTTACTTGGGCGATAATATACGCTAAAAATACCACAGGGAACAAGGTAGATGAAATTAAATAACATCTTTCTAAATGGCTGTTCCTATTTTTATTGGTTGCTTGTGGTTTGATATGCTAACTGTTTGTATTAACTTGATGGTCAAATTCCAGATACAGAGGTGGTTAAGTGTAACTTATGACAAACTTGCTAGCTTTACAAAGTTTCATGAAAACCTACTAAATATGTCACAAATACTTGCAGCAGAGGAGATCAAAAGAAGGTGAGAAAAAACTGGACAAGAAAAGGCATGATGGAGGTGAAGCTTCCATCAGAATTGTGAACAAGACTCCATTCCAGACTTCTACATGCAGCAGAGATTCCGTGAAGCCAGGTGTGACCATGTTGTTTGGTTATAGGTGCATGGAATAGATGTGGAATGGGTGTCTGTAATATGCTGCAGTTTCTGCCTATGTTTCTAAGTCTAGAATAGTTGACGAAAAAGATACCTTTTTTGTGTGACTCCCTTGTGAAGGAATGGTGACCAGTCTTTTCCTGATGAAAAAAATTCATGTAAACTGATATAAAAAATTTCTAAAATGAGCATCTGAATTTATAGTTGCTTGTTCAGTCAGTGTTATGTTTGCATGTTGATTAAAATTGCTAGGTTTTTTATTTAATATGAGCTGTGTATAGAAACAGTCCTTATGATGATCACTGCAGTTAACTAGTGTACTATAAAACATACCTAGAAATGATCACAAGCAAGTTTAATTACTTAGACTTTACATGCTTTATTTAGACAGGTTCAATAAAACTACAAACAAGAAGTCAACTGAAACTCCAAAACCAGAATCTCGTCCTGTATCCACATTTGAAGCTAGTATTCTGGATTTCCACAAGTCTCAGACTTTGGGAAGCCGTGAGATACTGAACGTACACCATAAAAGTACACCAGTAAGTTTGGTGGAAAATAACACTTATGTCCTTAGTCAACCTCACGTCTCTTCTGAACACTGAGGATAGCCCATGCTATCTGCAACCCAAGTTGCAGAACTCATAAAAATAAAAATTGTCGAAAGTACAAGCATTATTAATGCGAGTATTTTCCATTCAGTATGGCAGTTTAAGACCTATTTAAGTACCTTGCGAGCAAGGAGGTTCAGAGCTAGAGGTTCTACAGCTCTTCTAGGTGATGGTGTCAGTGCTTGCTGTCTCCCCCTCTTTCTTACTGCTCTTTCCTTGTCTCTGCTGCCCATATATAGAGGAAAGCCAGGTACCACCAGAATGTAAATATGTGCTGGTATGGTCTGGATTGCCTGTAGGGACCACAATTATTCCTGTACTTAGCAGCTTACTGTTTTCTCTTTCACCTGGAAATAATAAGTAAGTAGTCACTTATCCAATAGTTTCAACACATTAAAAAAATAAAAAGTCTGCATTATTGTACTTAATTGCTTTCTGCTAAAGGTTATAAATAACAAACTGAGTTCCAGAAGGAGAAAAAAATATAGTTGAATGTTATTCTTTATTTCTTTGGCTCCCTGTTTGTTAGTAAATAAAATACTGGAAGTATTCAGCAGTATACCACATATATTGAATTAAAGTTTTCAGTAGTGATTAATCATTAATCATTCCGAAGGATCCAAACAGAATAATATTTCTGATGCTTCTCAGTGGAAAACTGTCTGTAATGAAAACTTTCTGCTAACTCTTGAGTGCCAATTTTCATTATTTGTTTGAGTTTGATGATACAATTTGGTTTAGCATACCTGAAACATCAAAATATTTTCTTGTTTGTTGTTAGATCATTGTTTTGATGCTTTTGTAAAATATAAGGCAATAATCTTGCTTGTACACCAGTGAAGAGACATCTGCTCAAATTTTGTAATGTCATAGGGCTGAAATGATGGTTCCACTAAGACAAGAAACAAAAAGACTGAAAAGGTCCCTATGCCCTTATCTGTAGATGTGTTAAGGACTTTTTAGTTTGTGGTGGTTTATTGTGTTTAGGTCAGTGATTCTAATAATTTTATGATACCTGACCATCTATTTTGCAGGAAGATACTTCTGCAAAAAGCAAAGCTTCACCAAAAGCTTCAGATGAAGCAGGAGACAATTTAATTCCCTCTTCACTTGATAGCAGGGGTAAGTTCACCAAACAAAAATTATTTGCCTGCATTTTTAACTGCTTGTATCTCAGCAGTTGGGAAAACTAAAGTGTTCTGAGAAGCTGTTGATGTGTAAAGTAAAAAAAGAATTTAGAAGCAAACTCATTATAAAAGAAAAAAACACAAAAATAACACTGTATCACTTCCTTTCAAATGAGACGGCCACTTATCACTCATTCTTGCTCCTATATTTCATCAGCTGGGATTTTAGAATTGAAGAATTATTTAGTTTGGAAGAGATCATAACCCTAACACTGCCAAGTCCACCACTAAACCATGTCCTTAAGTGCCAGGTCTCCACATGTTTAAATATCTCCAGGAACAGTGAATCAACTACTATGCTGGGCTGCCCATCCAGTGCTTGATAACGCTTTTGGTGAAGAAATTTTTCCTAATGTCCAATCTATAACTGCCTTGGTACAAATTGTAGCCATTTCCTCTTGTCCTGTCTCTTGTTACCTGAGAAGAGGCCAAGCCCCACCTGGCTACATGCTCCTTTCAGGCAGTAATGGAGAGTGATAAGGTCTTCCCGAGCTTCCTTTTCTCCAGGCTAAACAGCCCCAGGTCCCTCAGCTTCTCCTCACAGGACTAGTGCTTCAGACCCTTCACCAGCTCTGTTGCCCCTCAACGTCCTTCTTGTAGTGAGGGGCCCAGAACAATCTAAGTGTGGCCTCACCAGTGCTGAATACAGGGGATAATCCCTGCCCTGGTCCTACTGGCCACACTATTGCTGATACAGGCCAGAATGCCATTTGCCATTTCGGCCACCTGAGTGCACTCTGCACTCTGGCTCATGTTCAGCTGCTGTTCACCAGCATCCCCAGGTTCTTTTCCTTTGGGCAGCTTTCCTGCTGCTCTTCCCTAAGCCTCTGCTAAGCCTGTAGCACTGCATGACATTATTGTTACAATCTGAAGGACAGAACCTATTATTTCAGCTTGCTGAACCTCATGCAATTGGCCTCTGTCCATCAATCCAGCCTTTTCAGATCTCTCTGCAGAGTCTTCCTATCCTCCCACAGATAAGACTCCTGCCTGGTTTGGTGTCATCTGTGAACTTTTTGTCTTGATCCTGGTCATTGATACATTACACAAGACTGGCCCCAGTACTGAGCACAGGGGAAAGTAAAGAAAACTGGCTCCGCTATTGAGTCCCATTTTGTTGTGTCATTGATGCTCAAGGGAAAATATTTCTGTAGTTGCCTCTCATGTTGTTTCAGGTGAGAAAAGGAACATGTGTTGGTTATTGGAAGTCTGTTGAGTCATATGCAGATTTTTTCCAAGAATAAATGAGATACAGATATTTGATTAGTCTTTATATGCGTATTTGTTTTAAATAGCTGGGACCCCAGAGTTTAGTATGTACCTCATTTTTTTTCTGTGTCCTATGTTATTTCTGTTAAGAGAACTGTGATGCTGAAACACCTCCTTTTTTATATGTTTGTTCATTTTGTTTGGGAATTTGTGGGGAGAAAGGGACTTCGGGCGCTTTTTTTTGTTTACCTGTTGTCTGCCTGTGGGGGTGAAGAGCTTTTTTTTTTTAATTCCTATCACATGGCTAGTTTCATGTGAAAAGTGTTCATCAGGACTCTGTCTTGGAGGCATCACATACATTAAGATTAAATTGTCTGAGTGCCTCTCACTGGGTTTCTGTGCATACACAGACATGTACCAGTCTGAGCAGTTTGGTCCTTATCTTTGCAGTAACTTCAGTAAGGATTCAGAAAGGACAATTAATGTGCTGAAATGCCTTGAAGGGTCTTCTAAAATTATTCAGAACTTTTAAAGTCATCTGATAATGGGGGTTTTTGGTTAAATACCATTGTCAATTCCTATCCCTGAGAAAAAAGGAGCAGTTTTTGGTGGGTTGACTGTGGCAGGCAGTCAGACTCCCACACAGCTGTTCTCTGGCTCTCCCTTCTCAGCAGGACAGGAGAACAAAATAAGATAAAAAAGCTTGTGAACTAGAATAAGGACAGGGAGATTGTTTGCTTGCCAGGCAAAACAGACTCGACTTGATGAAGATTGACAATTTATTGACAATTAAAATAGAGTCAGATGATGAGAAGCAAAAACAAAACTACAGCCGCTTTCCTTCAACCCTCTCTTCTTCATAATAACTCCTCCCTGCCCTGAGTGACGCAGAGAAATGGGGGCCACTCTGCCACTTCTTTCTCTGCAGGGTTGCAGGGGCACAGCTGCCTCACCATGGTCTGCACCAGGGGCTGTAGAGGAACCTCTGTTCTGGTGCCTGAGCACCTCCTCCCCCTCCTTCTGCACTGACCTTGGTGTCTGCTGGGCTGTTGCATTCATGGTTTTTCTTATCATTCTGCCTCCCAGCTCCTGCACGTGTTTTTCACTCTTCCTAAACATAGGCACCATCAGCATGGCTGATGGGCCCAGCTGAGGCTGGCAATGGGTCTGTGTTGGAGCTATCTGGGGCTGACCAGGTCCATCTATTCACAGCAGCTACTGCAAAATCCCCCTGCTACCAGAATTCAGTCATCTGAACCCATTATGCTATTTTAATGTTCAAGGCAAGTTTTTCTCATTTGTAAGAAAAATCTAGATTGTGTTCTATATTTGTTTTGTATTAGGTATATTTGGAAAATTAATTATGTCTTTCAAAATGCCTTTCAAAACACTGATACACTTCAGTGGTAGTGAGTGACATTCTTGTACACTGAGAGGCACTGAGAGGTATTTCAGATGCAACATATGCCTGTAATATCAGGAAGTTTTCAGAAAATAAAAAGTACCAATACGACCTTTTGCATGAAAGCTGCATGACTGCTGGGAGAAATATTAAAGGAATTTTGTATATAAACATAGCAGAATTTTAAGTATTTTGAAGATGAACATGAGAGTAGAGAGTTAGTATGATACAGTACAGATTTCCAAATATCAGTTATTTGTGTTTATGTATGTAGTGTTGGGCAGTATATGGAGGAGTTAAAATTCAGGAAAGCTTGCTGGAGAAATAAAATCTGTGTTTTATTCCAGTCTGTCCTCAGAAAGAACATGGCTCTGCTTTATTTGCTAGGCTTTGACTAATTAATTACTGATCCTTTTTCTTTTGAGTATTTGAGGACTGGTTTTGAGACATTTTTGTGTTTTTTTCCCAATGTCATTTCCTGAAGCACCTGCAGATGGCTCTGCTCAGCCACATGTGTCTTGGGCTGTGGTACTTTCACAGCCCCAAAAGAAAATTGTTTCATCACCAGCATCTGAAGGTCTTTCCAGAGGCAAAGGGAAGCAGGAGAGTGAACCAAAGGTATTTGAGAATTCTCTGCTCTCAACTAAAACCTGTCACTATGTTTGTGTCTCTTTATTGCCATTTTTCCCTGGGCTCTGCACGGTATCCACTTCTTTTAACGGATGATATGAAGTCAGCTTGTTCTTACTAGATTTTGTCTTGTCATGGAAAAGAATCACAGGATATCAAAAAGACAGTGCTAGTCCAGGAATAAGAACTTTCAACTTAGAGGCTGATTTTTTTTCAAATTCCTGACCCTCAGAATGAGACATGGAACTCTTGGCTTATTTGGCTTAATATTTCTTAATTAAATCCCCGTAGTCCCAACACATTCTGATAATCAGTATGCTGCAACTGAAGAATTCTTGGTGTAGCTATGCATTTCTAAAAGAGACTGAATTTTTCTTACCCACTTAATGTCCCAGCCTGGGTTGATTAAGATATCCTTTAGTAGTGTAAGGCTAGTCACTTGCATATATTTTGGTAGATGATACTGAAAAAGATCAGCTTTTAAAGGTCACGCCTCATGATCTTTTGCAGCAGTCAGGAACAAAAGATATTCCGAGTGAAACTGAACCTGAAGAAGGGTCAGAAAAGAAGAAAAAAAAGAAGAAAAAGAAGAAAAAACTAAAGTCACCCACTGATGTAGAAAGACCTCAAAGTGAATCTAACGTAATACAGGAACCGCCGAAGATTGAGGTAAACTGAAGAAGTTTTTGTTGCTGTTCTTTTAAGTGTTATGAGTGTAGTAGAAGACTAAACATTAACACAGCTTTGTACAAATTTAAGTTCAAATTGTATTTGTAGAGTATGTTGGTACTTTTTTTTTCAATTGAGATGTTTGTCAGAGGTTACTGGTAGGAAACAGTTGTAGTTTTTAAATTACAGGTGTTTAGTGAGCACAATTTCCTAAATTAGAAATATTCTGTAGCAACTGTTGCTTGGAGTATGGGGAGTACACTGGGTGCTACCGTGTGCCAGGGTTTTAAAGATTGTGGTACAGTATTACAATTCTAGTTGTCTCACAGCTGGAAACAATTTCTGTGTAACACAGTTGACAGTGCTTACATTTCTGATTTTTAATTTCAGTTTCCTTCCAAATTCATGTAACTGTAGTAGACATATTAGTATTTTGATACTTCTGTGTAATAGTATTGCAAAGGCATGAGCCTCTCCCACCAGAAGAGTACTGTCTGGTGTGTGGTTGATCAGTGCTTCATTGAAGGCCTAATATTGTACAGCGTGTGCATGTGTTGATGTACATGTTTGATGTAGTGTACATAATGCTCAGTCTCTGAAATGACAGCATAAAGAAGCCTTCCTGGCTGGCTTCTGTTCTGTACATTTGAATGTGGAACATGAAGCAGAACTGTGTCTACATGGTTTCGTTGTGTGGTTCCTTGTCCAGGAATGACACAAGAAATGATTATGAACAGACCTCTTTGTTAGAGAATTGTGGGTAAAATCAAAGATCTGCTAGTTGTTTTCTTCAGAATATCCCCATTTTTGCTATATGGTACCATAAATGCTATATGCTATCAATGGATATTGTCTAAACTGAAAGAGAATGGCAGAAGTCATGGAAAATAGCAGAATGGTAATGGGATTATTGAAGTCTAAATTTGAAAAAAATTGCATAGAACCACGGAACAAGACACAGACATTGCAGTGAAATCTGTGATGTGGATGCAACGTCTGTTTTGGCAGTGGGCGGAAGCTTTCTGACCCTCCTGGTTTGCTGGGAATCCTTATGTCCTCATCAGTTTGAAAAATGGGTGAGATGCTTGTATGATGCTCTTGAAATAATAAAGCATAAAGAGATGACACACATGGAGCTTCTGGGCACCCAGGAGGTTTAATAAAGTTCTATTTATGTGCAGAGCTCAACAAAGCAATATATTGGATTGCTCTCTAGTTTTATGAAGGTCAGTCATTTATAGACACTGCTAATAAGCGTAAATGGATACATCTGGAGAAAACCAATCCTGTCTTTTCAGGCACATTGGTAGGTCCTGACCTTGATATCTTCTTTGAGTTAAATATTGAAGCTGCTTTTGATAATCCAGTAATTTCTAGTAGTACTGGTCAGACATGTAAACAGTGCTGGGACTTACTAGGAAAATAAAAAAGAAAAATGGATTATGGCAATACAGAATTTCAGGGCACATCTGATCTAAATATAGTGTGGATTTTGTTTTCTTACATTGCCCCTGTTCCTTAAAAAACACATATTTGAACTTAAAAAGACAAAAGGCTCTAAAAATAATCAAAGGTGCGAAGCAATTTCTGTGGGAGGCAAGATGGAACAAAATTAGGACTTCTCAGTATGTAAAAGAGATTGCTAAATGGGAATATAGCAATGACAAGAAAATAAAAAGGAAATTACTTGACCTTTCTCCTAATGTTTGGCATTCTTACAGATGGTAAGAACAAAACAGGGACCTGTAACCTCACACTGAGTGCTACATTTTAATTATTCAACTTGCTAAAGCATGTTGCAAATGTCAGAAATCTGTTTGCATTTCAGAAGCAATTGGACAGATTTATTTAAATCTTACAAAGTGAAAAGAGTGTATTTGTGAAATATTTTTTCACTTCCTTGCAGTTGCTTTTTGCCTTACTTGCAAGCTTCTTTAGAATTATTTCATTGGTTGAAGTGTGTCAGTCCTTGTGCTAGAGCTTCCTAGCTTGGGGTGTTTAAATGAAGCCTTTCAGGCTGGAAAAAGTCTTGATGTGTTCAGTGGTACTGTATCACAGCTGAAAAGGCCTCTCAGAAAGTGGGACGAGAAGCAAAACCTAGCTGGTGGATTGGGATCATTATGATGGAGACAGTGGGTGTAGGGTGATGAGTATAAGGGCAAACTTCAGCCTGTCTGCACTTGATTAATCCAGAATCTGCACAGTGGATCCTCTGCTAATAAAACTTACTCTTGTGTGTAAGCCATAATCATTTGAGTAATTTCTGTGTTTATTTCTGTACTGTAGTACATACTGCCTGTTTTGTCCTTCACCACTCACATGTTTAAGGCAGAATTGCACAGCTGGAGACTGTACTAGAAGAAGAGGGAAGTTGTTTACAAGGCTTTTAAATGATTTGAAAAACATTCCTTTAGGAGCCGTTTACCTCTAACGATTTCTATCAGCTGACAACCATAACAAGCTGATTTTGGAAGCATTTCTGTTACAAGGTCTTTCAGCCCTGAATTAGGTGCTGCATAGAAGATTTAACCATTGTTACACGTGTCAGGGCTGATGGCACTGCCTTTGGCTTCTGAATTTTTGTACAGTGAAACAAATTATGATGAATGTTTGATAAGCAGGGAGAAAATTGTTGGAGTGTAGGAAAAAGCTTTGAAAATACAGACTTGATTGTTCTTATGAAATTATCATCTGGTTTATTTGTCTAGGATGTTGAGGAGTTTCCTCATCTGGCAGCTGCTTCTGATAGGAGAAACAGGGTAGGACTTCAGAAACCATCATTTACTTCTGCAGTCAGAAAGCAGCCTGAAGTAAGTAATCTTGTGATACTATGTCAAATGTCACTTATGAATCCCAAATTTTTGGGTTTTTTGTGGTTTTTTTACATGAGTGAAATAAATCTCAAGAATTAATTTGGAAATGCATATAATATGTGAATGAATCGTAAGCATGAATCACAAGGATTGAAAATATGATTGTTCTGTCAAAGCAAGTAACGTGAATAATAAAGGTAAAATTCTAGATTTCAATTGCTTTGAAATTAGTTTTGCTACTAAAAATTTTGGTCCTTGGCTTTATTTCCCAATCACTTTTAGTGGTTTAAAAAAAACGCCAAACACAAGTAAACAAAACCGTTGTTTGCTTTGTTTGAGGCAGTAAATAGCTTTGACAAGGAGGATTGAGTAGTAAAAGGCACAGCAGTTGCTTAAAAAAGATTTATTACAAAAAAAGGTGCTGTACACACATGCAACTCAGATGAAGGCAGCCCCTTAGCTTTGTAGACATAAGTGGGCTGTAGCTCCTCAAAGCTTACACACAGTGTAGAGACATGATCATTAGGCCCATTCATATGCCTGTAACAAATTTTTGAAAATGAAGCTGCCTTACTGTTTTTTTCTTCCAAATCTGAAAAAGCCCTCCATGAATGTGATTAAGTAGTATGGCAGCCAATAAATGGTCACCCTTCTAGAAGGTCACGTGTGGTCTTTCCAGAGCCTTCTCTTTTCCAGGCTGAACAACCTCAACTCTCTCCACTTTTTATCATAAGAGAGGTATTGCAGCCCTCTAACCATTTCTGTGGCCCTCCTCTGGACCTGCTGTAGGATGTGCATGTCTTGCCTGTGCTGGGGATCTCAAAATAAGACACAGTACTCCAGGCAGGGGCACACAAGAGCAGAGTAGAGGGAGAGAATTCCATCCTCTCAATTCGTAGGCCACGCTTCTTTATACACAGCCCAGGACACGTTTGGCTTTCTGGGCTGGGAGTGCCCATGGCTGGGTCATGTCCAGCCTCTCACCCAGCAGCACCCCCAAGTCCTTCTCCCCAGAGCTGCTCTCCATCTGTTCATCCCCAGCCTGTGCTGATACTGAGGGTTGCCTCAACACAGGTGCAGCACCTTGCACTTGGCCTTGCTGAACTTCATGAGTTTCACACAGGCATACCCCTCAAGCCTGTCAAGAATGCCATCTGTCTTTCTGGATGGCATCCCTTCCCTGAAGTGTTCTACTCGACTTGGTGTCATTCATGACATGCTGAAGGTGCACTTGGTTTGAATTTAATATCATCTTCACTCTTTTCCGTGTGTCTTGTTTTCACATATTTTTTCTTCCTCCCTGCCACCTTTTGTCTTTAAATTTCTAAGATCCATCTTTCTGAAGAGCCTTGTGATAGTCTCTCTCCCTCTCTGGATGAAACTCCCAAGGTGGATGGACTGTCAGGGAAACAAGCTTCATCTTCTGTATTAGAAAGAAAGAAAACTCCGGTAAGTGAATTCGTGTTTGAAGAGAAGTTCACAACTCAAAATGGACAAAGAAAATGAGCCTATTTAAATATAAGACTAAGTTCCTGCTCATCTGGGATTCTGCATTCATACTTGGAGATAAGTGACATGGTCCTCTTGATTAGAAGCAGTCAGTGGTAGTAATTGCCAGCCTCCAGGGTTTGATACAGTGTTTAGGGAAAAATACAAACTTTACATTAATATTTGTGGTTTCAGATGTCAGAAATTTTTCTTTCACCTGTTTTACTTGGTCATGGCATAAATCCAGTCCAAACTGATTGTCATAAGGAACTGGGAACCTCGTGAAAGTTGTTCTGACAGAACAGGAGGCAAAGGGGGTCCTGTTATCTTGGGTCAAGGAGGAGGAAATACAGAGCAACAAGCAAGGTCAGGAAGTAGTTTCGTGTTGGTGAGTAGGTTCTAGCACAGCTCTGATGCAAGGTGAGATCCCAGTTGAAGATTGAGGAGGTCATATTCTGTAACCCTGTTGTAACAGAAATTACAATGAATTGATTCTCCCAGATAAGGCTTCAAAAAGTGCCAAATTTGGCAGTCATTTCCTTTGCATGTTTTGCTGTGGTAGTTCATGCATATTCTTTACCACACTATTAATTTGTGGTCTTTTTATTTTCTGCATCATGAAATAGGGATCATGGCTTTTGCCTTCTCTTCAAAGCAGAGAGAAAGATGGGTGCTTCCAAGGAGGTGGTGCAAAGATGATGACCTTTCTTTGTAGTGAGACATTGGAGATAATGTTTTATGTGTTTTGCAATCACACATCATGGAAGAATCACAGTAGTTTTTCTATACTTTTAAGAAAACTTTAAATTCTGATGAGCCTTTTATCTCTTTCAAAGCTAGATGACAGTCTGACCAAAGTGGGACCCCAACATAAAAGCCTTCCTTTACTGAAGGCATTTTATTTTTATGCTTTGTTGTAGTAGCATTTTCTTAAAGTTACCTGAACTGTTTCAGATTTTTTTATATTTTTTGACATTAAAGTTGATGTTTATTTGAAGACACTGAGTGACATCGAAGAACAGAAGTATTGCCCATAAAGATGTTAAAAGAGTGTATTACACCATAAAAAATAATGGTCATTACATTCTGAAGTGGAGGGTGTTACTAACTGGTTCTGAACTTGTTCAGGAAACATCGAGGAGCAGTGGTAAGAAGAGTCAAATTCCAGTGCAGTTGGATTTGGGTGGCATGCTTGCAGTCTTGGAGCAGAAGCAGCAAACAGAGAAGTCAAAACAGTCTCCTAAACCTGTGGTGTTTTCAGGTATTGGTTACTGTGAAATTTCCTTTTTTCACCTTAAACTGTTTTTAAGTATTGCAGACATTAAATGTAGTCTGATTTCTGATCTGTGATGATCTCTATGCAGGCAAGAGCACAGTTCACGAGATAAAAGAGAAAATGAAGGTTCTTTTAAAAGGAATTTAAAAAGTATGGCAGTCTGAATTGTTTGACGGAAGACTTATGGAAACAGTATCTTAAAGACACTGATTTGTGAAAGACTGCCTTGTACAAGGCGTGATTGAAATGTTGCTCTGACAGAAATACCAATGTTTGTGGAGGTTTTTTGCTCTCCCTTAAGTATGTATTATGCCTGTATGTATACAGGCAGAAAGGGGCTACACAGTAACAAAGGCTTTCTTAAACACCTCTGATGCTAGAAATCATGGAGCTGAGGCTTGATTGAAAAAGCTCCTTTTCAAGCACAGAGGTTATACGAGCCTCAGGCAGCCCAAGGCAAAGGATGAATTCTGACATACCTCCTAATTGTGAAATAATTCGTGTTAACAAAATGCTAGGTTTTGTTAATGGAGAGGATTTTTCAATTCTTTATGATGTGTAACCAGGAAGCAGAAAAAAATAGCTCATTGCCTTTCTCATTATAGGTCAACATTTAATCTTGATTATGCTGGTATAGTATACTTTCCAAAAGGAACCACGATATTTGCTAGCATTCAATGACAATAAAATTCCTCTTATTTCAGCAAAGGTTTTTTTTTAGAAATTATTTCAGAAGGAGATCTAATCACAAGAGATTTCATCTCACAATACTTAATGTGGTAGCTGAGATTTTAAATACGAAGCTCAAGATGCTAAGCGTCGATGAGATTTTCCTTCACTAAGCTGAGAGAACTTGTAAGATGCTTTTTTAAAATACTTTTTTTTTCAGTTGATCTCCTTTTATTTTCATTTGGGTCAGTCAGACTTAATGCTGCAGAGGTGCTAATAACCAGGTTTGTTTCTATAAAATTATACAGTGCATGGATTGATTAGTAGATGGTGGGCCACAAACGTATGGGTCAAAATACCTGTTTTCTAATACTAAGTTTACTGTGCCTGAATCTGCTGCAGAAGAGAAATTGACGTGTCATGTTTGTATCTTGGAAGCATAAGGCACATGTTACTTCAGCTTTATACTTTTTCAATGTTTAGTACACCATTGATTTGGTGTGTACCAAAGTACGACTTTAGTTTGTGAAGTAGCATTGTGCTGACCTGTTACCAAAAAGAGGACAGTGAACAAGATTGGAAAGGAGCGTGGCCACAGACAGTTGGTTTTATTCCATTTGCTACTTCACGTGATACAGAATATTGGTAAAGTCATCAAGTTTAGGAACAGAAAAACTGTGAACTTGAAATGGTGATGTACACATGAAGGAAATATGTATCTACAGGGTGTATGCTTATTTATTGCTGCAAATCCAGCTTCAATTTTTATAGCCACCTATGCTGTGCATTCTTGGCAGGGTTCTCAGTTTGCCTTTGATACACAGAGCCACTTTGATACACTAATAAATGTAGCAGTTTTATGACGTAAACTGTTTATGGTAAGCTACCACATGTGACATGGGAAGATCTGCATGTAAATACTGAGGAAGCAGTAAATTAAGATGGCTTAAGACAAGCTGCCAGAATATTTGCATGTATTTAGGGTACAGAGGTTGCCTGAGTCACAGGGAGAAGTCAAGCTGGTTCCACTGATACTTAGTCATCCTCTCCATTGACTTGCTAATGCAACTGCTTTATATTGCCGCTAATTGAAGAAGTGCTCTACAGAATACAGCAGTTCCTGCTGATTGTGAGGGAGAGTAGTTTGTTTGATATGAGATCAGGGTGTGGAAGATCCAGTTTTTGTCATTTGTCCAGTCATTTATAGCTTCTGTGCTCTAAACCCTCTGAAAAAATGCAAGTAAAGTGGACATCTTGAGCGAGCTTTGCTGGTTAGAGACTTAGCTGTAGCTTTGCATTACTCATGACCCGTTTCCAAGTGAATTGCATTTAGCTTCATTAAGGTGTAACAAAAGGTAGGTGTAAGTGCTTAAGTTTATTTACAGCGAGTAAATCTAAAATCTGTAATACTGCTACTCAGTATTTATCTTAACCCAGTAGAGAATCTGTGAAGGAGGAAATGCCACCACCATGAAACACAGAAATTCCTGAAGGTTTACCGAGCCAGCATGGTATGGTGTTGAAAGTAGCTTGGACTGTAGTGTTTGCACAAATTCTGCTTTTGAGACAGAGATAGTGATTCTAGGGATATAATAGAAGTACAGGACACAGCAGTCTTTTGTGGGGAATATCTTTTAAAAATAACATTCTTCAAAGATGCAGGGTTGCCTGTAAATTTTCTTAATAGCAACACAACAAAATTTTAGTATGTGTATACCAGTCTTAAACTTGACATTGGATTCTAGTTCAGGTGTTCATTTTAGTTGCCTGATGCAGATTTCTTCTTGAATCTCAGTTGGTGGTGCCATACCATTGCTATCTAAAGACCCTGCTACAGCCATGAGAAGTCACCGTTTAAACCAAGGAAAGATGCCTCATAATCCCTTGGATTCCAGTGCTCCTTTGGTAAAGAAAGGGAAACAGAGAGAAGTACCTAAAGCAAAGAGACCAACACCTCTTAAAAAGGTCGTGTTTTTTTTTACTTTAAATAGTAAAACTGTAGGGTAATATATTACTCTGGGAGTCTGTTAAGCCCTCTCATATGGAGATCTGCATCTCAGTGTCCACTTGTCGGAATTCCATTTTAGCTTTGCTTGGTTTCAAAGAGGGGAGGGGTAGAAGAGGGTAGTCTTGCTAAATGGCATATACAAATTCCCAAAAAATACACTTTCTCGCTTGAATCAATGGATACCTGATAAAGTGCCACTACAAAAGTGTCCACACATCATTGGTACAGGAGGACGTGATAAGAAATATTACTTGGTTGGCAAAGATGGCCTTATTTGCAGGACTGGGGAGAGTGGATCAAACAGAGGTCATATTTAATGTTTTTGTGCTCTTCCAAGAAAGAACTCCAGCTGATTCTGCAGCAACAGGTGTTAGGTCCAACTGGTGATTCCTGTTGTATCTTCCCTCTTTGTCCATTCATGTTGCTTCCTGTCACATCTTCTGTATGGAGGATTTTTTAAACTTTAATTCTGCCCTTGTAGTTTGTCCCTAGTAAATATCTTCTCCACCCATACACTGGTAATCAAGGTAGAAGTCCTTTTCTGTATAAATTTATGAATTATCTTTCCTTCTTTTTATGTGCAAATAGAAAGAAAAGGTTGTAAACTTCAGATGCTAATGCTGAACCTCTTTATAAATGGTTTTTGTGTAAATATGTGGTAAGAGAAATGCTTTGTTATCTGCTTGACATCAATTTGGTTTTGTTTTGATATATATTTTTAGATTATTCTGAAAGAAAGAGAACAAAGAAAACAGCAGCACCTGTTAGAACAGAAAGCAGCACCAAAAGATGAAGATAATATTTGTCAGACAGCGGGAAATGTTACTGAAAACGCAACACTTCTACAGGATGGTCAAGCAGGTATCTTTTGAGAGAACCTGTAATACAATATGTAGCTGGAAATTTGAGCAGATTTACTACTTTAGAAAATAAGTACTAAATACTGCCAAATGAAGGCTGCAGCCTCAGAGTTTTCTGAGATTCACCTCAGGCTTAGCTTGACTGTAAAGTGGGCCAAAGGTGAAAGTCAGTAATAGGGATTCTGATTACTGTTCCACACTTCTATGCCTGTTGGTTTTATGATATGTTGTAAGGAGAGTTCCCACCTACCTCTGACAATTAATGAGGTTTGAAATGAGAAAAAAAACCTTATGAGATTAAAATAAAGACCTGTTTCCCTACTACCCCAGACTGTTCTAATACTAAAGTAGTGACTCTTCCATACGTACTTGGCAGATTAATCTCTTCACTATGCTTTTTGGGCTGTCTTTTCATTGAAATATCTTGATTTACATGATAGCTGTTCCGATAATGCAAGTTGCTGAAGGGTTTCCTGAGCACAAGGGGATCAAGGAATCTAAAGAAGGTTCTGTGACTTCAAAGCAGCTAACTGCCACTCTTCCAAAAATCCACAGCAGGAATTTTAGAGAGTAAGTATTTATTGTTTTGATGGCTCATTTTGCACAGTACCACCAATGTGGCATTTTTCAAACAAGGTAATTCAGTTGCATTCTCTGCAAAACTAGCTGGAGTTCAGACTGAAGGCTCTAAATTTTTTTCTTCCAGTCTTTCTGTAAGCTGACACACAAAGAAGTTACAAACTTACTGTGTTTTGTGATTCTCACTTGAAACTGCATGTTCTGTGAAGAAAAAGAAAACAAATTTGCTAGAGGCTAAGGGAAGAAAAGAAGCTGCTGTTAAAGTACTTTATTTTAAATAATGGGGTAACAGCTTAAGTAAGGTGTGTTACTTTATTTCTTAAATAATATTTCTAGTTGTAGTTTGGTTTTCTACTGTCAGACCAAGTGGGAAAAATGTAAAGAAACCAAATGACATTTTCATTTTGTTGTGGCTGGGCAAAGAAATAAAGGTAGTACTTAGGAGTTATTGTGTGCAAACAGTTTCAGCTAAATGTGTAAGATCATGTGTATACACATTTCTTTATAGAAAGGAAGTAGTCATTACTATATGTGAAGAGGTCAGAGATCCAGTCATGAGAGCTTAAAATAGTTTCTTGAGGAAAGCAGTGTTTTAACTTTTAGTTTTCCTCCCATAAAGCAAATCCACCACTGGCGGTTTTTTTGCAGTTCGTGTTACAGTAATGGTTGATAGTGATACAACCATTCCTGCTGTGTTAATTCTTAATTTAACTTCTAATTGCAATAAAAATTGTTTAATTTGTGCCTATGCAAGAGTGTTTTCCTGAGAGCACAGTTTGGGTTAAATACGTGAAGGACACTTCAGTTTACAGGAAGTAGAGCATTCAGCAAAACATAGATTATTTT
>WAAE01010083.1:0-15130 GCA_013400495.1 Nicator chloris
TTAACACTCATACTTATAACAGAGAGAAAGCAAGAATACTACTCAGGCATATTGCCATGAGGAAAGAGGAGAATCAGAGGAGAGTGCCTCAATGACTGGAGCTTCTTGCTTCTCTAGTTGTCAGGACAGGAGTTGGTCCTTGGGCTCCTTCACCTTTCTCTCAGCAAAAGACCATGGCTAGGTAGAGGTAGATATGAGGTGTTAGGTCATATCAGCTAGACCTTTTTGGCTTCAGCCCTCTAGCCTCTGCCTATGGTCCTGAGCCAGCTCTACTGAGGTCAGTGAAGGAGTGAAGAGCCATCTGTGTTAGATGACTGCATGACTGCAGCTTTAGATATGCAAGTTGGGTAGCAACTTGGTTTCCTCAAAAGCTCATTTTGCAAGACTTCATGGAGAGAGAAGAATCAGGTCATGAAATTTAATGGACCATTCAAGTCACCAGCAAGCTGCCACAGATTGGACAGCTGTGATAGCCTGTACCAGAGGCACAGTGGTTTGCCTCATCACATCATATTCATGTAGTTTTCTAAAACCTTTTTTTAATTATTTCAGGCAAATGTGTTATTTAAACAGAGAAACACTACTGAATCCAAGTCACCCAATGAGAAAACAAGGTGGTTATGCTGATGAAAAGAAGCTTAATTTGCTTCTTAAGATAAAAGTGACTCTGAATGTGCTGTGACTTTGCAGAGGTGCAATCCAACAACTATTCAGTGTTCATCAACAAATTTCAGCATTTTTTGGATCAATTGAAGTTTGCCTGTCAGTGAGGATGGTCCTCCAGGATATTTTTAGGCAGACTCCAGAGGGAAGGCTTATTTCACTTACACAGACAGGAGTACTGCTGTTTTCACTTACCACTAGCAATGACCCCAAACTGCTGAATTTGACTTTTGCAATTGTGCAGAATCTGGATCTGCAGCTGAATATGATTTGATACTTTATATTTTGATAGTGGTATCCTGATTTTCCCTTTTTAGAGAAGTTTTAGTGGAGACCTTCAAACTTAGTCCAAACATTGAAAGAACTGTCTACAGCTTCAAATTCTAAAGACAAATAATGAAAGAAGTCTTGGAGCCTAATAGACATTGTCTTGGACATGATGAGGGAGGGCTTGAAACAGAGAAGACAGTATTTGATTGAAAGGCTGTCATCCACAGCTATGAGCTGCAGTTGCCAAAGGGCACATTCTTATCCCTGTATAAAACAGAGAGGAAAACAGATGAGTAGCCTTTGAGACCCAAATTGTGCTTTAAAGGTATTATGCATTTCCAGTTGAACTGACATAGCATAGCAAAGGCAGCTAGCATAGGCTTTTGAAGTGCACACCTGTAGTAATGCACCCCCACACCCAAGCAAATGTTTCTATATAAGGGAAGGAGTTTTGGTTTACCTTTGAACTTAAAAGGAAAATGGACTGGAATCTTCTGTGTTCCTCTCACTGTGGTTGGCCCGGTGCCAATGCAGGAGTACTGGTTGGGCCTTGGAAATGTTTCTCAAGACCTGTGGCTGCTTCTATTGGCAGCGGCCCGAGTTGCCCCTCCTTGATTGTTGAGTACATAAGAGAGATCACAAAGCTTTTCAGTGCTTTTCGAGGTGTCGTTGCTGGTGAAAAGGGGGTTCCGTGCACCATGCTTGACTTTTGCTTTTGTTTCTGTATCGTTTGCTATTTTCTGCTTTTATTAAAACCTTTTAGCTTTTGCAAACAACTTTGATCAGCCATCTTGCAATTATTTTTAAGCCATTATTTTTCTGAGAACTGCTGGACACCCTCAGAGATTTGACACATCTGCACGTGTCTCATTCCACTTTGGCCATGTGTCAGACTGTATCACACACCTGCTGAATATTTCATATTAGCCATTCTTCCAAGTTGAACAAGGTGTATGCAAGTGGTTACCAAACTGGTTTTTGACAGGAAGGGCAAAATCTCTATGTCATGAGCAGTAATCACAAGGAGGCTTCCTACATTGTAAGATCCCACTGCTTTCCCAACAACTCTTCTCCTATTTTCTCTCCAGATTTTATCAGCAGTGTGACAGACAAACAGGCTGCTAATAATTTGTTTTCCACCCCTCCTCCTCCTCTGAACTATTTTTAAATGGAGTGTGTAATTTCACGGTATTGGATGCTTAATATTACCTGTGCACAACATGAATTACATCTTCTGCCTACCTGCAGGAAGGTGTTCGTTTAACTGGCAGCTGTTGTAAGAATTAAAAGAAACAAGGGCAGAGGAAAGAAACAATCGAAGTTATGTACCATATAGAAGAGAATAAATTAACTTTTGATTGATGGACAGAAATATGCTGGTTATATGACAGAAATTAAACATTTCCTTCCCGTAATATTCTGCTACATCCTTCCTCTGACTTTGAAATTCAGTACAAATAAGCAGGCTATAACCACAAAGCATTGACAAAAACTACTTTCTGGGTCAAGATGGAACTAATAAGTACTTTTGAATGGAAAAGGTAGAGAAGGCATGGAAAAAATGATACCTCCTGTAAGCTAAGGTAATGTTTTAAGAGAAGTTTCATGGTGAGCTGCACTACTAATGCATGGACAAGCATAAAACTGATGTGCCAGTGTGGGCACAAGCAAGAAGCAGGGTATGAGAGCCCCAAGACAGAGCAGTGTTATAACCTTGCTGCATCTGTAGAGTGAGGCAATTTTTAAGTCCACTTTCTCATGTTTGATCAAAACACACACAAGAAAGGCCAAACAGCTGCTAGATCAGGCATTTGCTGACATGAATGCCAATTTTTTTGGGTGCAAAAAGATAAAGTTACAGTTGTAACCTCTATCTATGTATTGGGAAGAAGTGTAAGAGAGTGGCAACATGGGGTGTTTGAATGCTTTCTATGTAAATACAAGTTGAATATTTAGAAAGTCTTTGGAAAACCTAAAATACTTTTGAAATAACTAAACATTCATAGCAGCAGAATCTGAAGTTGTACAAAAATCCACTAATAAGGACAATCAATTTTAAATTATTCTCAGCATAAGAGCAGAAACTGAGCAGGAAAAGCTTTAATATAAAGGTCTGTAAGTTTAAGTTGCACAGGGTTGTTTAAAAGGTCTCAGCTGCAAGAAAAAACACTACAACAAAATGTTTACTGCTGAGTTTGCTATAAAGAGATAAAGTTTCCAGATATTTGTAAAGAAAGAGAACAATATCCACATGCCTTTTTAAAATATAAAGCTAGGTTTAGTTTTCATCTGGAAAAAACCCACAGACTAGACTGACAAACTTGATTTATCTGGTGGCTTTTAAGACCTGTCTGTGCTGAGACACAAAGATGAGAAGCTGCAAGAGCCTTTGGCAATGCCAAGTGTAGAGCTCAGCAAAGAACTGGCAGAGGCCTCAGAAGGTGGCTGTCTTAGGGTTCAGGGCGCTGATGCCTTTGTGATAGCAGTTCCAAAGACAAAGACAGATTACACAAGCAAAGTTTGAAGCACTAGGTTGACATTGAGATTTTTTCCTGTACTTGGTGGCTGCCTAGCAAAGCATGAAGAAATTAAGACTGAGATTGCTCTTCCCCAGCTTCCCTGGAAGGAAACAGGCTACTGGAGATTGTGAGGAGGTGGTTTGTGAGATGGAACTTTGTACTGGTTTTTGCATGGCCTGGTTTTGGTAGCAGTGGGGCCACAGAGGTGGCTTCTGCGAGAAGCTGCTAGAAGGTTCTACCATGTCAGGCAGAGCCAAAAGTCCCTGGTGGCTACAAAGATGGATGTGCCACTGGCCAAGGCTGGGACAATTAGAAATGGTGGCAATGCCCCTGTGATAACAGATTGAAGAAGAAATCCAAAGAACAAAGCTTGTGGTGTAGTTTTAATTCCAGCCAAAGAAGAGCAGAGTGAGAACATGTGAGAAGAAAGAACAACTCTGCAGAGTTGTATGCAGAAAGAGGGGAAGAGGTGCTCCAGGCACCAGAGCTGAGACTGCCCTGCAGCTCACCAGACTGCCCACCAGACTGCCCACCAGACTATGGTGAAGCAGCTGTGCCCCTGCAGCCCGTGGAGCACAGCTCCATCTGCAGAGATCCACCTGCAGCCTGTGCANTTATTTGGTAAGCAATCCCTCCCAGTGCTTATCTCAACCCATGAACCCTTTGTTAAATTTTCTCTCCTCTCTCCAGTTGCAGAGGGGACAGAGTGCCTGGCGTTTGTGAGTGTCTGGCATCTAGCTCGTGTCAACATATATCACATCTGCAAGATCATTATTTTAGTCTGAATTTTAGCTAGTGCTGGTAATCCAGGGTCAGGACTCAAAGGAATACTAAGTAAGTTTGCTGACAACACTAAATTGGGAGGAGCTGTCAAAGCCCTTGAAGGCAGAGAGGCCCTCCAAAGAGACCTAGGCAAATTAGAAAGCTAAACAATCACCAAGTGTATGAAATTTAACAACGGCAAATACCAGATTCTGCACAAGGGATGTGGCAACTGCTTGTATATAATTGGGAAAGACAGGCTGGAAGGCAATACTGTGGAAAGAGATATGGGTGTCTTGGTAGATGGCAAGTTGAATCTGAGTCAGCAGTGCCCTGGCAGCCACGACAGACATCTGTGTCCTGGGGGCCATGAGGCACATCTGTAGGCAGGTAAGGGAGGGGATTGTCCTGCTCTGTTCTGCACTGCAGCCACCTCACCTCGAGTGCTGGGGGCAGTTCTGGGTGCCACAATTTACGATAGATATTAAGCTATTAGAGTACATTCAAAGAAGGGCCATGAGCATGGTGAAGGGTCTGGAGGGGAAACCATATGAGGAGAGGCTGAGGTCACTTGTTTTTTTCAGTTTTTTTGGAGGAGACTGAGGGGGAACCTATTGCAGTTACAACTTCCTTGTGAGGGGAAGTGGAGGGGTATGTGATCAGTCACAGCACTCACGGAAATGGCATGAAAATGAGTTGGCAGAGATTAAAACTGGCTATCAGGAAAGAGTTGTTCACCCAGAAGGTGATTGAGCACTGGGACAGGCTCGCCGGGGAAGAGGTCAAAGCACCAAGTCTGACAAAACTCAAGCATTTGGACAGTGATCTCAGGCACATGATGTGACTCTTGGGGTATCCTGCACAGGAGCAGGAATTGGGCTTGATCACCTAGATGGGTGCCTTCCAACTCAGCATATTCTGTGATTCTGTGATTCTATGACTTGATTAAATTTGGAGGCACCTTATTTTTGGACTGGCAAGGCACTTGGGCTGTATCCACTGATGCTTATAGCCAGCTCATGATCCAGAACTTCAATACTGATATGTGATTTAAATACTGATTTACAATTGAGAAGAGAAGAAGTGAAGCGGTGATATTTTACTTACACTTTACCCTGGCAAAAGCTCTGTGCTTATTCAACATGAAAATATGCTTTTATTACCATCTCCTCATATTGTCTTCATTAGAGTGAACAACATCCAGAAATAAAAATAACGATTGAAGATGCAGTATGTGCTGCATAAAGTAAGGGATTATAAAAAAAGTATCCCGGTATTACACCAGCTGTGAGACCTAACTGTACACAAGAGTTAAGACAGAAGTTAAATTATTGCAAATATTGGCCCAAAGCAGTAAATCAATATTTTTGCAGCCTCTATCCAGGAGCCATAGATTGTTATCCAGTGAAATGATGAAGTTGTTCCAAAACGTCTGTTGTTTTGCTTACAGTAGAAAGGAATAAATTAAATGTAATGCTTTTAAATAAATGTCCATTATACACGAAGATTGATATGGAAAAAGAAATACCACTTGATTTATGAAATACACTGTGCCCCAAACTCAAACCATGCAAAATGGAAAGCCTGTCCAAAGGAGTTACAGTAATGACTACAGTTAGGAGGATTAACTTCTGATGATATGTGTGTAACGTGGGAAAGCAAACAATGGATGTTATTCCTGTAACAAAGTACATGAATCCCAAAAATGTTGTGCTCTTTCTCCTAGTTGCAGACTATCAGATCACAGCAAATCATCTGCCAATTTATACAGCTGCCAGAATAATATCTTTTTTGGCATATTAGAGGATTGGTGAGGGTATTATGTGCGGAAGGGAGAGTTGATAGCTGTTTGCATAGTCTGGACCTTTGTGTCAGGTTTGTGGGAGCGTAAAGATTTAAGCTCATAAGCCTATTTAGGAGTGGTGGTGTGCTAGAAGAGAGGATTGAGGGAGATTTCGATTTGCCTGTTTTTAAATACCTTGTGGGACTCATACACCAGTAAATGTTGTAATTGTCAGTGCTTGATTCATTTGCCTGCAAGGGCTATTAATAATACGTTAATAGAATTAAAGGACAGGTGGGTTTATTGAGTTAACTTCCCAAGCTGACATGAGACTAACTTTCCCCTGTATTGACACAGAATTTGTGCTGGTAAATGCAGAACTTTCAAGATGGCTTTTAAACTGATCATTTACAATTGAGAGGGAGATAAAATTCCAGTTTCCTCAGTACTTTCTACAGGTTTCTGCGGCACTTTCTCTGAGTAGCTGAGAAGCCAGAACAGGTTGTGTAAGCGGTTGTAAAACTAAACTGGGAAGACTGAGATTCATCCAAGAGCAGCACCAGAGAGATCACAAGAGCTGCAAGTGGGTTTGGGTCCACAAGTGTAAGTGAAGCTCCATGCAGAAATCTGGTGAGTGAGACATGACTGGAGCTTCACAAGACTGGATGTGAATTGTGACAGACTTGGCAGTGGGGTACTGCAATTCCCATCTAGATATTATCTTCAGATATTCTGTGTAAGGTGAGTGATAGAGAAATTGAATTTCAAGCTAAACTTTGACCTCTTAGAAAGAAAACTTGAGAAGAAAATATAACTAATGAGGACATAGTAGGACACAAGAAGAATACAAAAAACAGTGCTATGCTACCCCTTGAGATGGACTGCATGGAGATAAATGTGATAGTTCAACCAAGTTATTTACCAAATGCAAATAAAGTACTGTGTGCAGTTAAGTGACAAGAAATAATCAAAGATCCAGAAAGCACTCCTCTGGGAAACTGAGAGGATTAGATTTGTTTGCCTTGCAGAGGAGATTAATTACTGTTACTGAACATAATAAATGCAAAAGAGGAAGCAGATGAGAAAAGTATGTTTGCCAACTCTTACAGCAAAAGAATAAAATGACATCCAGTAAAAAATTAAAGGCAAGAAGTGTAAGACTAATTGCAGGACTTCTTTAATGATAACGTAAAATTAGCCTCTTGAATTGATTGTCACAATATGTGAGCTCAGAAAAGTTTGGAAAGGGGAATGTGTATGGCTAATGAGGCTCTTTTGCAGTCACAATAGTGCAAATTGAGAATAACTGGAGATATAAACTAAGGACATCATGAATAACTGGAATATTACATATATAATCAATCATGACTAGCATTTCTGTTGTCTTCCTAAATACCAGACAGTGCTTCTAGTTCTTCAAGTAGGTAGTAAAGTGCAAATCACAGTGCTGTGTTCTATAAGAAGAGGCAATCTCCACCCTGGAGCCTGTATAAAGGATGTACAAATATAGACTGTACTGGGGAGTCCAAGGCACTTTAAAAGCCAAAAGAAATTTTGCTAGTGAATGCTAGATGTCAGGCAACTGTCACAAATTAAGTTGCACCCCTAGACTAAAACAGTGACAGCAAGCAATGTTTGTCAGGTGACTTTGTCTCAGCCTTCTTGTCTGTTACTCACTTGAAAGGCAGAGACTTCCCTGTGTTATCCAGACAGCTGGTGTTGACAAGACATAAATCAGACATGTACTAAAATCTCCACTAAGTACCTCTCTTACTTAGGAATGAACACTCTGGGATCAGTCATATATGCAAAATGTAAAAATAGTAATGAAATTGCGCCTAGTTTTTGAAAAACAAACAAATAAACTACCCCCCAATTTCTCAACTATGAGCTGTAATTTGGTTTAAAAAACCTCTCTCTAAGGATTTCAATCCGCTTTGACAAAAAGTCAGATTTTGAACTCAGTCAAAAACGCATGCGAAGCATTTCAGTTGAGAAAACACGAAGTTCATTGCTGAATTTTAAAATATGTTTTATATCTAATTGTTTAAGAGGGTAGAATAAAAGGTGAAAATGTTATTTTAGTACACAGCAACCAAACAGCATGTGTTTTCTAGTTTTCATTATTGTGGTATGTAAGAACCTCAGAATTCATTAATAATTGTTCTTCATGAAAATTGACGTAGTAGAAGCAAGAAGGGTGAATTGAAATTCAGTTCCTATTTTTAAGGATAGAATTTAATGAAGAGTGTAAGACAACTATTACTTGACATTATTGATAGAAATGGGTCAAATCCAGTGCTATTGGAAACACAAAATAATGTCTGAAATTTGCCAAATCATCTGTCTCAAAATCCTTTGTATTTCTAAGGTGTCTGATAGTATTCCCCAAATTCTATCTAAACGACTGAGAACCATCTTGTGCATTTTGTGTGCTCTTTTACTTGTGAATCAAATACAACCAAATGCATAGGGGTCTATGAGAGCAGATCAAAGACATTTCCTAGCATCAAGGCAATAAATTAAAAAGCAAATATTACAAAGTCTGGAAAATTATTACAATGTATTCTGCATAGTTGGAAGCCATGTGAAAATGACCACTGGTTTTGCGCAGGCTGATTTCTCCAGATAACATATGGTAGTCACCTGTGAAATTCATACCATTCAGCATATTTGTGTCAGATTTGCATTGGATTTGGTGTGCATATGTCTGCACTTCAACTCAAACTTTCCCAAAACATTGGGAACACTAGCATAAGAGAAAAATTATTTTTTATGGTTGCACATGTTGAATTACTACTGCAGCTCTCAGGATTTTTGTTTACTAGTTTGTTTGGTTGAGTTTTACAAAAACAGAAAATTTGACATGGCAAGAGCCAGGGCAGCATGAAGATTATTGTTGAGATAGGCAAAGAAACAGTCTTGCTTTGCTTCATTTAAGGAAATGGTCACAGAGAGAGTCAAATTAATGTATTGTATATTTCCATAACTCTCTGTTAACCTTTTTAACCTGACAGGCTGCATTTTTTCACTTTAAAGAATATATATATTTTTTCCTCGCCTACCATATGAAGGATCTATGCATGAATAGTAGACATGCTACAAAAAATATCTGTCCACAAAGTCTGGGATGTAGTATAAAGCAAATAAACTAAAAAAGAAGATTTTTAAAAAGAAATAATTAATCTTTAATAATTTTCCAACATAGGTTGATGAAGTGTCTCTTTTTTTTGCATATTAATACACAAGTTTACATGAAAAATAAACAAATCACCATCTAGAACATATAATGAAGTTGTGTGAGGTTTTTTGTTAACATTGCAATGATTTTTTTTTCTAAAATGTAAAAACTTTTTGGCAGAAATTAGTGACCTACTTCCATAGTATTGAGAAAAAAGACTACCTGTCATAAGCAAAACAGTAAAAAAAGGCTTTCAGAAATAAACACGATGGTATTTTCTGAAAAGTGGTTTTATATAGGTAATTAAATAGGAACTTTTAAGTATTGTTCACACTGCTGTTCACACTATAGATGCATCCTTATTCCACATGATCAGGGTGTTTTTCCATTTGCAGTATCAGGGGGAGAATGTCCTACACGGATCAAAAGGGATTGTCTTTTCTGGTTAACTTAGGAGATGGAGAAGATCTCAGATGTTTTTAGCCTGGTATATGAGAACACCTCTGATCTCTTGCCTTCTGCCTGAAAAGGCTCAGCTGGTGATACAGCACCTTGTTCTAAACCTCAAAGAATTATGTACTACGAATAGTTGAATTTGATATTGCATGCAACAGCCCTAAAGATTAATTGCTTCCCAATAAAGTGGAAAGATTCTTCTACTTCCTTAGTTTTCAGTATAAGGTGTTGGGATGGTTCTGGCCACCATTTCTTCAACTGCTAGCCATTAAGGCACAGGAGAAATGACTGGTACATGCTTCACAGCATGTGGTTTTTCCAGCACATAATGCTATAGTTGTCCTCCTTAATAATGACTCTGAGGCTGCCCATGTGAAATGGAAGTATGAAGCATATTTGACAACAAGCATGGAAAACAACTTCAGTTTCAGAAGTAATAAGAGACTTCCCTTACATGTACCAAAAATCAGAAATATCCAACAGACAGAGGTATATTAGCAGTCCTGGCATGGGATATCGCTCTGAATGTGCTCCCTTCACAGCATATGGCCACTACTGGCATGATTAGGTAAAGATCTAACATGCAGTGGGATGAAACCTCTTCAGACCTTTGCAGAGGTTTATCAAGCATTTTTTAGAGGTGTTGGGGACATAATATATGACAGAAACCAAATTGTTGCCTGCAACAAACTGCCTGAGGACCAAGTTGTGTGTGTACTTGGCCACTAGACTCAGAAACATCAAAATCCATCAAACGGTATGAGGAGCTGCTTGAAGTCTGGTTGTCTGAACTCCTTCACAAAAGGGAAGGGAAGCCACTTCATCTGAGAAGTAACAACCGTCACAAAGTCCTTTCTGAAGAGCCTGAAGACCATGCAGAGCCTGAATAAGAAGGCTTTGTACTAATATTGATCAGGCTTGTAATGAACTAGGGTTATTGCCTATGTAATAGCTGGATCAACAAGGCAAAAATAAACATCTTGAAGTCTGTGTCTATAACCAGTTTTGTTTCCAGAAGCAATGCTATGATTTCAGAAATGGTTATGGCCCTGAACTTGAAAATACACAGTTTGTGGGACCAAGATAAATCTGGGATGAAAATTTTCCTGAAAAACGTTTTAGAAAGAGATAAATGTACCTGGGGAAAATCCATGTTTCTTGGCATGCTCTCAGTGACAGGATTTAAAGAGCAGAGCAATATGCAGCATTTGGTCCCTTCCTGTGTCCCTCAAAGGGGAAGTATTGTTACACAAGGCTGCTTTTTAACATGGAGGATGAGGATCTCAGTGCAGAGTATTGAGTATACTCATTCAGAAGTATCTGAATGCAAGTTTCCTTGAAGTGAATCTGCAAGGCTCTGCAAGTTGCTCTCAGATTGGATAAACAGGCAAATGTTTAATTTCAACTTGTTCCCCAAAGTTCTGTGCTCCTCAAAAGGCAGGCCTTCCACTGCACTGGATAGAACTTCTGGCTACTGCTTCTGTCTGCTACCAAGTCTGAAATGTCCCTCCCCTAGAGTGAGTTTGTACACACTATAGGAGTACAGGTAGGAAAGAGACAAAATTTGTGGTGCCTCTCCCAGTTTGCTTTTCATGAGATGAGCCTATTCCTTTTTGTACCATAGAGGTACCATCTAATTCTGAGTGATTTAAAACTATTCATTGAATTTTACAGTTTCATAAATACTTTTCCCTTCAGTTTCCAGAAACAACAGGAAAGTGGCTGTGATTCTTATGACTCAAGCCTCTGTGTGGTCTTTTCCTTTGTTAGTTTTTCTAGGGAATCATGGAGTTCAAGCTAGAACTCATTCTGTCATCTCTTGAAAACAAAACCAGAAACTACTATAAATATTTTGCCAGAGTCATGCATTTGCATAGCAAAACATTGTCAGCAAGATAAAAATTATTTTAAATTAAACCTCCTGATTGAAGGGTCTCTCTAGCACTAAACATATTACTAAGTTGTGAAATTGGAAAGAAGCAGTGTCTTAGGTAACAGTCTGGTTAATAAGACACTTGATTATTGATGCTAATTGATGACAAACATTCCATGGCACCCATAATACTACTGAAAATGATGCCAGAAATAATTCCAGCATTACTAACACTGTCATATTTCTCCTTCCGTACCAAATGCTTTAAAAAGGTTCCCAAGGCTTATGGCTGGAAAGATTTCCATAGGAATTTCATCTGCTGTTGGTATACATAGCAGAACTTTAACCCTAGAAACTGCTGTGATTTAGTTGCGGTGTAGTGTAGTCACATAGGAGGACAAATTGGGCTGCCTGGAGCCCAATTTAATGTGTCTCACAAGTCTTCAATGTTTGGCTGTGTAACCAAAATGATATTTTAAGAAGCATTTGGTATGTTTGACAAAACATATGGGCAAGTGTGTACATATGTGAGTAAATTATTTTAAAATCTGGTTTAAAAGATTTTAAAATAAGAATGATGTCATTAAAATTTTGTAAGTCAGTGCTTGAGCATTGTGATAGGCCAATATGTCTGTAAAGTGTTTTGTAATTTATCTTGTAACAGAATATATTCTCTAATTGCATAATTGTCCTGGTTTAGGGCAAATTTTGGGAGGAAACTTCTGAAGTGGTTTTTTTAGAAAGCCTATTCAAATGATCTCTCCCCCAGCCAGTTTTGGAGGTAAACCTTCTTTGAGAAAAGTGGAAAAAACCTGTTTATTCAACAAGCAGAGCATTCACAGACATGAGAAAATGAATAATATTAAACAATGGAACCTCTCGTTGTTCTGAAGAGATGGCAGATTCAGAGAGAGTCCTTGTCGTGGGGCGTAGCTCGGCTCGCTCAGTCTCTTACCAGTCCCTCCTGCTCTGGAAAATGCTGTCCCGGCCCTGGTGGGACACACACATCAGCTCCCGGTGTTTTTCTGGGTTTTCAGTCCAGAGCAGGGCTGAACAGCTCCAAGGAAAAAAGACACAGTCTTGGGAAAACTTTCCTTGCCATTGCTAATGGATAAAACCAACAAAAAGAAGGGAAAACCTCTTTGTCTCTCTCTCTCTCACTGTCCGTGCTGCAGACAGCACGGTCTGTGAGAGAGCGAGCTGAAGCACTTATCTCTATGTTTTTGAGGACAGCCATGAAAAAATTCCACCACTTTTCCTTCTACCCCACTTCACTCTCAGGTCTAGTTTTAAAAGTGCAGAACTTACTTCTGGGCTAAACAGGCAAATGAGGATACAATTGAGCATCACAAAGTCACCCCAGGACAATAATGATATGTGTAATTTTTCGTGCTTACTTAATGCCTTGTGAAATTTCTCTGCGTTCCTCCTCTCTGAATCTTTATTCTTATCAGATAACCATATGTTGCCAAATAAATGCCAGTTCTGGTGAAAGTTTTTCAAATGTTGAGACAAGAGGAGCAGATTTCATTCGGAGAATTCAGAAAGCATAAAGTAAACATTAGCTCATAGAGTCTGAGACTTTATTTAATCTAGCAGGAAGAATGTGAGAAGGCCCACAAGTCTGCTCTCTGTATATAGGACATACCTCTGGATACTGCATTTTCAGATATATTCCTTGGTACGGTAGCTCAGTTCTTTTCCATAGCATAAGGTTTTTAGCAAATAAAATTCATTTGCAAATACTTCTGCTAGTTTATTTCTCTTTATAAACTAATTATCTTGCATTGTCAGAAAAATATTCATAGTGATAGAAGTCTGTAAGTATCTCAATTGGTACCTTTTTGAAGTTAGAAAATCTTAGAAGAGAAAAAATGTAAGTCTAATCCTGTCCCACTTGAAAGCTCAAGAAAACTTAAGAAGGCTATGTGCTTGCTTGCTCCCTCCTGGGGGTTTCTGTTTATTCTTATTTATATTTTGATATGAAAATTAGGTTGCATGAGAAGTTTTTACAAGTGTTTAACCAAGATACAGTTTCTTTAAAAATTCCACCGAAGTGAGGGACAAAATGAACACTGCACTTGAATGTTAAATTTTGTGGTTTAGATTACAAGTGTTGAATTTCCTATCTCAGACATGAGTACAATGAGCAAGCATGAGATACAAATGAATCAATTCAAGAGGTACTGAAATACAACTGAAGAAAAGTATATAGAGGCATAAAGGTGTAGGGCCCAGGGGAAAGCAAACATGACAGTTTGTAAAGATGGTTTGCATTTACACAAATGAGGTATAGTCATATTGATGGTAAGCTCTTCCTCATCTTATAAAAATGCCACAGAGTCTGTGTGTAAATTTATTCTATGCTTGGAAAAAGCCTAATCTCAGATAATTTTATCTAAGCAGCTTGGATCTGATGAACAACAAAGCCAGGACAGCACAGGCATCAGTCACTTGTGTACCACAGCTGTTTGATGATGCCATGATGTCATGATCATTCAGCCTGTATTTCTGTTGGTACTTGAGGTAAATAAACTAGGTTTTCTGAACTACAAGTCCTTCCTTCTCAGTTACAATATGGTCATTTTAAACTCTCTAAGTAGCTTTTGATCTCAGTTCTTCATCTCAGTCAAAGACTAGCTCCAGTACGCCAGTACCTGTTCTCTTACCTCCAAAAGCACGATGATGGGGCAGTCATTTGTATCAGTGCAGAAGTAAAAAGTTATGCTAAGGTTTTTTCAGCAGTCTCAAGGTTTCAACTGATATTTCCATTTCAATAGTGAACACATACTGTTCTACAGATCTTGAAAGCTGGGGAAAGCACAAACCTCAGCAAAATGTTTGCTATTCCCCCCTGCTGGACCTTGAATTTAAGTAAGATGAGAAGCAAGAACTTTGCAGAGGTTGATTCACAAAGAGGACAACGAGTCATGAATCAGAGACTGTTTTAATTGATTTTGCATACATCATAAACTACAGAAAAGCTGATTAAATGGCTTGTAGAAAGCTTTATGAGTGATTTCCTTTCCGNTAGAAAGCTTTATGAGTGATTTCCTTTCCGTAGTTGTTTAAGTCTTTATTCAGGGGCACAAAAATATACAAAAATGCATGGGAGATTGTTTTTTAAATTAAAAAATAAAAGCTGTATTGGAGGTCTTCCAGATAGCAGGAATCTTAAATGTCATCTTGGGTGCAATATAAGGGAAGGTGAAAACTAGAGAAACCCATTAATTCTGGCACAGAGAATTCTGGCAGAGGGAATCTTAGACAGTATTGAAATTAATTTCAGTTGCTTGTTATTAAGGTATCCAAGCACACTTCAATATGCCATTCTTATGACTTTCTCTTCAATCCTTTTCATTTCTCCTGGCTATTTCCAGTTTCATCTCTCCTCTGACCTCAGGACAGGTGTATGAGCCCAATGCAATTAAAGAAAGGTAAAGATACATATCTGAACTCAGTTGGGGCTTTAATAAGAGTTGGCTGTTAGTGGCAGCTGACACCTCTGCCGCTTAAAAGGTGCAGCAAAGCCAAAAACTAATCTGATTCAAGGGAAAATTAAAGTGTCACACAATACTACAAAATATTCTTTGAAAAGGACGTTCTTCTGGATCTTTGTCTTC
>WAAE01010084.1:0-17681 GCA_013400495.1 Nicator chloris
AATAATGATTTTATTTCTGTGAAAAACATGTTTTGGAAGGTTATAAAGCAGATGCGAAAGCCAAGGCTCAGTTTCAATAAATAAATAAAAATAAACTTTAGCCGCAAAGTGAGCGTAAAATTCTTTAAATAGTTGCTGTCTTTCAGAATTATTCCTTAGGTAGTGAATAAAATATATATATCAATAAGACAAAGGTAAGAAGGATACAGCAATGCCTGTCACTAAGGAGGCAAGCATAACTTTATGCAATTAAACTGCTTTACCTATGTTACAACAGAAGGAAGATATTAACATGTCTTTTACAAAATATTTTAATGCTGCCTTTATTTCTATATAATTTTCACTGCTTTCTGGACATTAAATGTTGTGTTCGTGATGTGTATTTTGGCCTTTCTCTCATGTTGTCTCTAAGCTGAAAATTGACTGGACAGTGCAGTGTTTGGTTTTGGTAGATTTTTTTTTTTTTTTTAAGCAATAAATCTGTTTTAAAAATGGATAAGCTGTAAGTTTGAGAAGGCCAGGAGAAGGAAGATGTCAGACATTTGGAGAGAGAGGTGGAAAGGCTTGTGATGAGTCATAGCTCCTGGTGGAACTCATTCTTCAGGTTGGGACTGACCTCCAAGAAACTTTATTTTCAGCACAAACAAGCTGTACCTTTGCATTGAAATACAATAGAAAATTCATTAATATTTGCTGTTGGCATCTGTTCTCCTTCTGTAGGTGGTCTTTCAAATTATCTTTGTCACGCATCACTCAGTGTTTTGTGAGTAAAGACCTTCACTTGATTTCAAGGAGGATTTCCAGTGCAGAGTGTGGAGAACAGTTGTGATGGATTTGTCGGAACTCATATTAACAAAGTGCTGTAGTGAGAGATTTCAAACAGCATTATGCCTTGTTGAGGTGGAGACAGGAGCTACCAATACTTCATGTAACAAAGAAGAAGTTGCAAGGGTTTTCTCTCATGTGAAGATGATAAATATGTAATGAATAGGTGTGGCTGTGCAAGTGTTTGGTAACAAAAGACATTTTGCAGCAGACCTACACTGTGCTCAGACACTGATCACGGCCAACTGTGTGGTTTAATGCACACAAGCAGAGGTAGGTGCCACCTTCATGCTCCTGTCACATCCCATCTGTGTTTTCTTACCTCACATCAGTGTTGAAAATATCTGGAGAGCAGGCCTTTTTGACAGTGTAAATGAAGAGTATGGGCATGGATGTGGTTTCCTGTTACTGTTGTTTGGAGGGAATGATTTAGATCATTTCAGCACATTGCGTTTGGATCCCTGCCATACCCTGGGACAGATGACGTTGGATTATGCCAAAAGGTCAGGAAGATGAGAATGGATAACTGCTCACTGAAAGTAGATCTTCCATCAATCTCTCTAAATTATGTCCTGTCTTCTTCTGTGCTGGCCTTGATCCCAAATGTGATGGATCAAGGGTATTGGCTTCAATTGAATGAATTATATTGCCCTCTGGCTGTCGTTTCAGTCCTGTTCTGAGTTGATATACAGGGTAATGCTAAGGCAGACTTTACCTATCTGAGGATTTTTCAGTTGGTACAGATACTCCATGCCCTAAAGAAGAAAAGAATGTATTTTCCATAACTCAGACATGAGTTGTTTCAGGCATGAGTGGCTGCAGTCACTCATATGACATTCCTTTATCCTAGGCAGGTAATCCATTTGCAAAAACTTTGGAGGAAGAATCCTGTTCACTTCTTCAGTATTCCTTGAGCAGTGTAAGCATTTCAAACACTTCTCGAGCATATGGGAGGAGCTGGACTACTTAAGAAATCTTGTGTGTGTGGTGATGTCACCAAAGTAGGAAAATTAATACTTTACAGTAATGTGAATTTATGAAATATTTTCCATTCCAAAAGATACCATATACTTTACACCTCAGGCAGTTAAACTTGCAGGCTCTGGCACAGATCCAGAGACCTCCAAAATAAGAATTTTCTTTGACCCCACTGGACTTGGTAATCCAAGTTGTCTCAATAGGAATGATTTCACATGCCATGCACAAGAGACTGCTCCTGTTGTGGCTTGTGCCAGCTCACAGGAGAGGACAGCAATAATATGTACAATAATATGTACAAGTTAGGAAAAAAAATCTAATCAAAATCACAAAATAAAAGTAAATAGGAAAATAGAACAGCAATCCCAAAAGCTGTCAGTTACCCCAGGCGTTGGTAGTAACATGGTCTTCTTGAAAGAAAATTCATAACTGCTGGTGAGTAGAATGACTTGATGCTAAAAATGTTCCCTCCCAGTAGAAGAAAATAGCTTGCTAAATCACCAGTACCAGTTTCCTCACCATCATATCATCTTTGGTTGGTTTTTAGTCAATCTCCAAGCCCACTGCTGGCTTTTCTCCCTTTCAACTCCATTGGTGTGGAGGATGAATCCCTGTTGCTCTAAAACGAGTGGAGGCAGTGTTTGCCTACTCAGCCTGTGCTGCCAGCTGGTCACAGACAAATCAGAGTGGACATGGCAGGGTTAGCCATGGATTGTGCTTCACAGGACAAACCTTGCAGAGTCCTGCTGCTTAGTCTGGACTCTGGAACACATTAAAGTTAACACGTCCAAGAAAAAACTCTTTTGTTTCCAGTTATCTGACATGTTGGCCGAATAGTTTTCTTGCTAGATCTAAGTGTATAGATATTAGCAGCATCAAGAACTAAATTTGCTGCTTTCCTTCTTCTTCCTGCACATTTATTTGTAGTATTTGTCTCAGCCTTGTGGTTAGCAAGGAGAGAAAGAAATATGTCCTAACAACATATCAACAGACAGAAAATGTACCTCATATTTGCTAAACTCTCCTCTACACCTCAAAAACATGTAAGGATTATTATCCCATAACCACCAGCAAATGTTTTAGGTAGACAATCTACGTGTTAGGTTACGTTTTGTTTTTACATTTTTTACGATGTTTGCAATACATTTTAAAAATAATAATAATAAACTTGTTTTTTATCCGTTTAAACCAAAAGCCTTCCTTCAGGAAGTTTGTTTACTATTTTCAATACTCATCATTATATTTGGTTTTCTTTCCAGAGTACACATAATGTGTTCAGAATGTTCCCTAACCAACTGGAAATAGATTATTTTAACAAATGGGGCCTTGCTCACTAAAAGTGACAGCTCATGTCCCATGTAAACTAAACACAGATGGGCAAATTCTCCACCCCGGCTAGGTAAGCACAGCAGCATCACAGGAGCAGGGATAGAACCTTCCTTGTCTCTCTTAGGCCTAAGTTTGATTTTCCACCCTTTGCCCCTTAAGTCCCTTGAAAGGCAGAGAATTTTGTAGCTATATCACTGCAGTGGAGCTGTGTGTAGGAGGGAAGGAGTGTGCCCTTGAGAACACACTCAAATAATAAATATAATGGAATTTGTTAGATCTGCTCAGTGGAATTTGGACTCCTTTGTCTCCATGGAGAAAGTAACATTTAGTATTGACATGTGTTTATACAACAATATCCATCTTTTTCAGGCATATAGTGTTATTGTTTATTGATATAGTGATATTGTTTTATGTTTATGGATTTTATCCATAAAACCAGTCAGGGTATGATTCAAAGCAACACGTTGCTCTCGTACTTCTTTCTCTGTGGGTTTGCTGGAAAGCTGACAGAGGTGTGAACCTGAGTGTACCTGGTTGTCTCCAACTGCATGGTGGAGAATGTATTGGATTTCTCACTCTTCAGAGATGGTTGAATTCTTGGGAAGATATCTTGTATACCTGAACAGGCTGAATTCCTTGTCCTAAAGTTTTTACAAGCTTTGGAAGCAAACTAAACTGTGTCTCTCTTTGGCTGTATTCAGAATGGGTTTCACAGCTTCAAGAGCAAAGCTGAAGAATGGCAGTTAGCAAAGGCTGGGTTCTGGAGAAGGGTGTTTTTGAGGGCACAGAAGTTTGTGGTGCAAAGAGGATGATCAGAAAAAGCATTGTATGGGGCATTTCACTTGCAGTACACACAGGGGAATTTATAGTGTTCTGGTCAAGGGAAAGGATCTCCAGGAGTGGATTAGAAGAACCTACATCAATTAACTGGTGAAATCTAGGAAGAGAAAGTTCATCTCTGGTTTCTTACACTTATATTAGGAGAAAAGCAACATACTAATGATTTCTAAATTTTCCTGTACATTGTCTATATGCCTATTTCCACAAATTTATTTGTGTCCCGTCATGAAAATTGTATTTAATATGGTGAAAAGAAATAACTAAGGTAACAGTATAAGCCATTAAAAAAATTAAAAGAGATAATAAAACATATAATAGAGCACATATGCTACTCAGAGCCCTTGTAAGATTAGTTTCCACAGCAAAATATATTGCTAGTAAGGAATTAGATGATGAAACATGACTGTGGGTATGTGATGAGGCTCTTTTGTTCTTCTGTATCAGGAAGGAATTTAATTGGAAGTATGTGTACATCTATGACAAATTTAGTTACCTCTAAATGTTTGCTGAGGTTACCATTGGTATTTAAACCACTAGAAAAGGATTTACATAGGTGTATAAACAAGAATGTGTATTTTTTGCAAACCTTTTTGTGATGCATTCCTTTGATCCAGTTAACAATTTGCAGATTTACTCATGGTGTGGCTGTTTGCCATGTCTTTGTAGTTTTCTGAAAAGAAACAGGCAAACAGAATTTATAATGACTGAAAAATGCAGATTCTGGAATCGTTAACCAGCTCTTATTTGCAATCAAATCTATCATATACTCTGCAGCTGAATATAGCTGACAGCTTAGGAACTGGGATATGACAGGACTGAAATAAAAAAAGAAACAAAGAACAGAAGAGGGTTGTATTAAGATGAAGAACTATGTTTTACTTGTCTGGTTGCTAGTGTCTTACTGATGGATATTTTTTGCACTGTTGAAATAGTTGAATATATATCTTATAGGAAATAAAGCAGATACATCTATTTCATATTTAGGGTTAGAAGGAAACCCAAACATGTTTTTCACATTTGAAGTTCAGTGGTGGTTTCCTCACAATTTGAAGTAAATAAGGGACAGCTGATGTATTCAAAGAATAGGAGCAGAAGCTGAATCACAGCATGAGTTGAGTTGGAAGTGACACTACAAGGATCATCCGGTTGAACTTCTGGCCTTAAACAGGACACCCCAAGAATCATGCCATGTGCTTGAGAGCATTGTCCAAATGCATCTTGAATTCTGCCAGGCTCGGTGCTGTGACCACTTCCCTGGGAAGTGTGTTCTGGTGCCCAGCCACCCTCTGGATGAAGAACCTTTTCCTGGTATCCAACCTAAAACTTCCTAACCTCCCTAAACTTCAGGCCAGTACCTCAAGTTTTGTCAGTGGTCACCACAGAGAAGAGATCAAGGGCATAAATCAGGCAGGGCATGAGAGGGAAACATAAACTTGTCCATAAGGAAGTTGATGCTACTGGAGAAGGATATGGACAATTAAGGATGTCAAGGCAGGAGTCATTGTATGAAGGTGGAGCTAGTAGAGAGTAATAAAATTTGAATTTCCCAAAATAATACTTTTTAACGGAGATCTTTTTTGTCTGTTGCAAGGGAAAGCATCCCAAAAGTAATGGAAGTGCATCTTGTATGTTTTTAGACTTTGACTATCGAACCATTAGTTTTAGTTTGCTTGCTTGTTTGTTTTTTGAGGGTGTGTTGTTTTTTTCTAACATAAAACCTCCCCATTCTTGGCATTCCAGAATGTCATGGTCATATCCACACTGAGTTTGCAGTGCATTTCCAGTGTACCCCAGTTAGAGTGGTACAAACACACAGGAATTAATTCTTCCAAGTAATGCTATCCTGTGGGTCAGTGTAGCAGAAAGGGCTGAATGACTGTTTTCCATCAAAGATTAAACTGCTCATCGCTATGGTTCAGTGACAGGCCTGCAAGAGACAGTTCCTGCTCATTTGCCAGGGCTGCCTTTGTTCATGCAACATTACTTTTTGTAATGGGGCACTAAAGAAATATAAAACGTCAAGAAGGGTAGGGCAGAGCATGATTTCTATTCAGTCCCTTCTCCCCAGAGGCAGAAAAACATCAGCACCCATTCTCTTATTGATTACAAAGAACTTAGTGTCTCTGATGTGATACTGGTCAGGTACATCCTATTTCTGTTTTCCAGTTGGAGAAGCACCTGTAAACCTGCAGATTCCATGCACAGTGGTAAAGTTGCTAGGGATCATACTGAAAGTTAAGAAAAATTATTTTACCCTTCACAACAAGACCCTGTGTTGCATTGCAGCTCTGAAGATTCAGAGAAGGATTTTGCCACTGGTACTTCACGGTATCAAGGTAGCATTTTGCAGTATCAGTCATAATGACACATTTTCTCAGAATTATGGGATTTAAGTTTGTTTCTTTTACTTGTTCTCAAATAATGAATATACTCTGTCTTGTTAAAAGAAAAGCGATATTTGACTGGGAAAAAGGTATGTGCATCACAAGCTCTCATTGCAGTTATGGAAGGGGATTAGAGTGCATCTGAGCTGAAGGGAAGGTGTCTCCTGTAAAAGAATTGAATTTCACAATTCCCAAGAAATTAATTTGATATTTTATTTCTGTTTTGTCTTCAAAATGGGGTGCGCTTTTTGTGATATTAATAATTTATTATTCTTATTGATTTCCTTTGGACTGACAGCTGAAGTCTTATCATGCTTTCATGCCATCCCCCTCTTAAAACTCTTGAGGTGTATGTATGTAGGAATTAAAAAAAAATGCATTCTTTAATGTAAGTTTACTTTCTTATTCTGTTAGTAAGTTTAGTACTTTCTTATTCATAGTAAGTTTACTTTCTTATTCTGTTAGTTCAGCACTCAATCAGGAAGGTATTTTCCTTGTTTTAGTAATGAAATGAAAAAATACCTAATTAGATTTGAGGTTTGGAATATTTCACATATAATACCTACCATCATGATCAGTACAGGTATTGCCGTGGAGCCAACAGCTCTCAAAAGCAAATATAAAGTTCATTCACAGTTGTACAAAGGAGGAGAACACAGTCATAAACAACAAACTTTTTGTTAAAATTATTAGCTGTGATGCCATTTCTTAAAGCAAATTCACTCCTTATCTCCTTTTCTTGAACTGTAGGTTCAATTTTCTAGCATTGTTAAATATTGGTCAAAAGTAAGAATATTCCATAAGGTGGATAAAGAGTTTTAAGACTATTTGGTAATTTCTCTCTCCAGATTGTTTTCCCCACCTTTTATATGGTATGTGCACGTGATTCTACATGAATGATGAAATACTCACATTTGTATTAGTTCATGGAAATTACATCTTAATTACAAGTAATTTACATTTTTGCTTACTCGGTTCTTCCTCTAGAAGCAAAACCAGGAGGCTGCAGTGAAGCAGCTTTAGATAGTGACAGGTCTAAAATAACGGTGTCATCTTCATCACTCCAAAAGACTGAATGTTCACATATTCAGTATCAATCCTGAAATGCTTTGGATTCGTTCTCTGTAGCCTTTCCTGGAACTGATTTGAAGCAGTGTTGAAGATCTCCCTGTTTCATACACAGAAGGCAGGGGAACCTATGCTTCAGATTTATCCTCTTATATCCAGGGAGAACCCCTAGATACTGTAGGGCAGCTGGAGACACAGCTTTCAGGTACATCAGTAGAATCCATGATACAGAAATGAATTCTACATTTTCTCACAGAATGTTGGATAACTTTATGCTGTTAACCTTTTCTGCTGTGTGCACACAGGTTGTGTGCTTTGGTTTCAATGGAAATGTGGGGGAACAGAGTTGGATCTCAGACCCCTGGGAGTGATATGCCATCAGTAGGCTTTGAGGGCTGACATATTTTATTATTTTGGTTGCCAATAGAAGTGTTCTGGACAACGATGAAATAAGTCTCTACTGAAAACATCTACAGAGCCCCCTTTGTACATCCAGTCCTTCCTGTTTGCTTCTCTTTAATAAATGGGGGCAATCTACTTGAGACTAAATCTTGGCCGAGACTGTAAGAGGAATAGATAAAGAGGAAAGCAATAACACATAAAAATTTACTGAACTTGAACTAAGGATGTTGGGATATGAAAAGAAAAAACCTTTCAGGTTTGAAGAGGAAAATGTAGTGCTTCACATTATGCTTTCATGGTCTTGAGGAAAAGAAGCCAGGTCTTTGCTTATTAATCAGACTGAACTGAGGAAGACTGTGCTGTGTTTGCTCAGAAGTTGCTAAGGGCAATCATTTAACTTACACTCGCAGCTGGCTGTAGCTTGTGTACATATGAACCACTCCAAAAATTTATCAAGAAATCTTCCAATTAATTCATAGAAGTTAAATATTAATGCAAAAGTAAACAGTCTGTTGACTTGCTGTGTGGCTCCTTACTTGGGAGAACAGCAGCAGTGTTGAAATAGTGATAGTTTCAAGAAATGAATGCTAAACCTAGCTCTCTTTTCACAGAGCAGCTATGTATCTGAAAGGGAACATAGTAAATTCCACAGTAATTCGCAAAGAGAAAGTCCAGATGAGATTCATTTCGTTTTTCCTCTGATCATCCCAAGCATTTCTAGCTTTGCAATGTATTCTGCAGGATGGGCTTATGGTGGTGCTTATTCAAAAGTTAAATTATGTATCTTCTTGTTTCAAATCAGTACTGTTGCTGATGTTTTTCAACAGAATGGCAGTGTGTACCTGAGGCTGGAAATCACCTCTGGAGGTGCCTAATCTCTAACACCTCTGCTCAAGGCTTGGGCAAATAGACCAGGTTGGATGGATGAGGTGAGAACAGTGGATATTGTCTACCACAGCTTCAGCAAGGCTTTTGACACTGTCTCTCATAGCATCCTCATAGGTAAATTCAGGAACTGTGGATTAGAGGAGTGGGCAGTGAGGTGGGATGAGAACTGGCTGAATGCCACATCCCAGAGGGTCGTAAGCAGTGTCACAGGCTGTAGTTGGTCTGTCACTAGTGGTGTCCCCAAGGGTCAATACTGGGCCCAGTGCTGTTTAACTTCTTCATCAATGACTTGGATGAAGGCAGGTGCCTCCTCAGCAAGTTCCCTGACAACACAAGGCTGGGAGGAGTGGCTGATAGCCCAGAGGGCTGTGCAGCCCTCCAGAAGGGCTGAAGAGATGGGCACAGAGGGACACTCTGAAATTCAGCAAAGGGAAGTGCAGGGTCTTGCGCCTGAGGAAGAATAAACCCATGGACCAGGGCTCAGGCTGGGGGCTCAGCTGCTGCGAAGCAGCTCTGTGGAGAAGGACCTGGGAGTCCTGGTAGACAACAAGCTGTCCATGAGCCAGCAGTGCCCTTACGGCCAAGGAGGCCAAAGGTATTGGGGGGAGCATCAGGAAGAGCAGTGCCAGCAGGTCAATGGAGGTGATCCTGCCCCTTTACTCAGCCCTGGTGAGGCACATCTGGAGTTCTGTGTCCAGTTCTGGAATCCTCTGTAAAAGAGAGACATGGAGCTCCTGGAGCAGGTCCAGTGGAGGGCAACAAAGATGATTAAGGGACTGGAGGATCTCTTATGAGGAGAGGCTGAGAGAGCTGGGCCTCTTCAGCTTCAGGAAGATATGACAGAGATACGTCAGGAAGATATGACAGTATCTGAAGGGAAGTGTCAGGAGAAAAATCAGGCTCTGCTTGGTGGTGCTGAGCAATAGAACATGAAGCAGTGGGCTGAAACTTCCCAGGAAGTTCCACATGAACTTTTTAAGTTACCTCGAACTCTCTGTAAGTTGTTGAAGGTTTAGGAACATGACTGCATTGCAGTTACACGTAAGTGCAGTGCCAAAGGTTTTATCTGTTCAGATACAACAGGCCCAGAGGGACCATTTTAATCTTGGAGAAAAGGGGAGAAAGAAATTGTAGCAAATGATTTTTCCTAGTTTATGTGTTTAGGGCTTTCTTTCTTTACTCTCCGGTTTTATTTCTTTATGAAATAAAGAAAGATTTGAAGTGAAGTGAAGATTTGAAATCTTCATGAAGACATGAAGATTTGAGAATCAAGATCAGCCACTCTCTATAAATGAGCCTGCATATAAAAATTCCCTGTTTTACAACTTGTTGCAAAGAACCTGGCACTTTAGATGAAAATTGAAACCCTAATGTTTCATTTCAGATCTTTAATTCAATACATGTTTTTCAATATATTCTTCTTTTCTATACTGCTTTTATTAATGGCACTTAAAAAAATTTAATAACTTGATTTTATTTTGATTTGTTATTGGTTGTCTGATATGACCTTATCTAGATGCATATATTCACTGATTCTTTATTGTCTGGCTTGAGTGTAACTCAGAAAGCATAACAAGGCCATGTTGGCAGGAGATAAATAATAAAGGAAGAAGTCAGATCTTAATTTGATATTTTCCCAAGAGACTTTATTAAATTACTAGAGTAGGACTTCAGATACTTATAGCGTCATTTCATTTTCAGGGATAGGCCGTCTTTGATGGCATATTTTAAAAATATATGTGTGTGTGTATGGTTCTGTATTATAGTAAGCAGTCAGAAATCTCAATAATTAGAAATTGAAATTAGAAGGTGAAATTAAGAATTTGGCTGCATTGATTGTTGATTTATGAGATTTTCTTGCCTTACTGAAGTTATACTATCTTCTGAACAATCAGCTCCAAAACTTATGAAACCAAGGATCATTTTCAGATGTTAAAGATCTCCAGCAGTTTCCAAATCTCTTCATGGATTGGAAGACGAGTTGAATTTTATGCAAAACTACTCTCCTCTTCCTTAAAACAGATGATTTAAAAGATGTTAGAAGCCTGTCAGATTCTGGAATTAGTTTTTGTTAAAGCAAAACTTATCCAGACTGAGGCAAAAATTTTATAGAAACGAAGTTTTGATCTCCTGAGCTAGAAATACTCCAAAGGTCTGAAAAGAAATCTCTCCCCCATACCCATGGTTTTGGAAGATCTGGGCAGAGCAGCCTTGTTTCCTGGCCTCTCAACTTCACACAAATTTTGCATCAAATATGAGCAGTGAAGTCTCCTGGGCTCCCTGTCCTCCTGGAGCATTCCCCACCTGAGCAAAAGCCAAGACCTTCCAGGAAGCTGTCTTGTCCTGCCATCCGTGCGCTGAGACTGTACACACGCCCCTTCATGTTGGCTGAGGTCAAGGCTCTTTTAGCAGAGCATCCTGTACAGTAGACAGACAAACAGGTGAGACAGGTCTGCTGTCCCTCAGAACAGTGTCAGGCTCACTATTTAAAAAAAGAAAAGTTCCATCAGACTTTCTTGTTCTGCATCATATAGCTGGGCAAGCTCTGCCTTTGACTGCACTGAGCTCCACAAGTGCAAGAGCACAACTTTGGAGATTCTGGAGCTCTGGCAGTTTGTTTGGTGCTCAGAACAGCGTCATTTTTGTTGGAAAAGACCTCTGAGGTCAGCAAGCCCAACCATTAACCCAGCACTGCCAACATCACCACTAAACTACGTCCCTAAGTGCCACATCTCCATGTCTTTTAAATTGGGCAGCTGTCCCTGTGCTTGACAACCCTTTTGGGGAAGAAATTTTTTCTAATGTCTAACCTAAACCTGCCCTGGTGCAACTTGAGGCCGTTTCCTCTTGTCCTATCACCTGTTACTTAAGAGAAGAAATGCTAAGGTGAGCTTAGCACCTCACTCAGAGGTGAGCTTTACAGAACACAGCAGCAGTCTGCTACACTGTGAAATATGGTGGCTGAAGGAGTGTTTATTTTGTCTGGGAAAACCCAGACTGAAAGTGAGCCTCAGAGAGAAAAGGTTTGCACAGCTAAAACAAAAAGTTTTCAAGTCTTTTGAACTGAACCCATCATGCTGATTATAGATTTATTTCCAGTAATTTCTATTACATATGTTTTTGCTGGAAGGAAATGCAGGAAATTGCATGTATTGTTCTAAAAATTGCTTTCTTAAATACTTCAGTTGTCTTTCCTGGTGACCAAAGGAGATAGAATTAATCTATATCCAGAAATCAGTATGTTTTGCTGTAACAAATCAACACAGTTGAATAAAGCCCCATATTATGAAGCTGCACTGATCATTTCATATATACCCCGATGAAAATATTCTCCTGTTTGGTGTTGGGGTAGATTTTGTTTGCTTTTACTTTTCTTTCCTGTAAGTTCACTAAAAATGCTTACTCTGAATTGAAAATGAAACATATAATCAAGTTTTAAGTACAAATGTCATATATTTAATTTATATTTAACATTTGCAAATACAGTCCTAAGGGAAGAATTAGTGTTGACATCATTTTAATTTACCTGAGCACTCATGCTGGGTCAGGAAAACTGCTCTGTCCTCATATCTCATCAGTGTGTACAGCTAGATAAGCCAGAGGTGTATTTTTTAAATATCTTTTTATTTGCAACTTGCCAAAATGGCTTTTATAATATTCCATGAGTGCTGTGTCTCACAGATTTCTGCTAAGCCATACTTATTCTGTAAGCAAAAAGCTGAGGTGGGTTTTTTCTGCTCGTTTTCAAGTTACTGATTCTGAAATTTCAGCTTGAAGAGTGAAAGACAATCACATTTTTCATTTTGCACATAAGGATCCAGGAGGCTGTTTGTGCCTTTAGTAATATCCATACAGCTCTACTGCCATCATGCCCTGTGCTTTCTGTCATCTGTGTGGATTCACTGCCTCCTAAATAGGCTCCACCATGCACTTCATCATGAATTTGGTCAATGGTTTTTTGCTGGTGAGGTTTTAGCTCTAATCAAACCCTTATCTAGGGTACTCTCTGATTTTTAGCAATGACAAAACTGGAAGATTTGGCTTAATATATGACCTTGGTGCCCCAAACTTGTATGCTTTCTGGTCTCTAGAGTGGAAATAGTGAATTCTTATTTATCCACTGATGTTCCTCAGACAGGGCAGGGCCTCAAAGCTGAAAGCAAACAAGGTGGTGGCTAATTAGGGAGTGTAATACTGCTAGCAAAAATACCCCAATAAACCTTCAATCCAGAAAACAATGAAACCAACCAACAAAAAGCAATAAAGATCATGGAGCAGTAGTGTAACTGAAAAGCCACACCCATACAGAGTTCAGGCTCTGTGGTACAGTGGCTCTACTTCAGATAAACTTTTATCAGGGTAGATTTGTTTCTTTAGGAGTTGATCCAGCTGTAAATAACTCCTCGAAGCTCTTGAGCTGACTTGAAAGCTGGCTTAAGTCTCTCTGAATGCAGCACAGCTTGCAGAACAGCCATGTTGGGGCTCAGCAGAGATCTTCACACCTTTCTGCCAGAGGAAAGAGCACTCATTCTTCTTCCTTCTGAGACAGAGCTGAAGGAGAAGGAAGGATCTTGAATTGCTTAGTAGCTGTCTCCTTGGAGGTTAAATTCTGTCTCTTTGATGCGAATGGATAAATTCTCATGACTCCCACATGAACCGGGAAGATGGAACGAGGGACAATGCTGTCCTTTGCTTACTCTGGCTGGCCCATTGGTGGTGGATTCCTTTCTCTAGAACAGCTTGGCATCAGTTGTTCAGGATCAAAGTTGATTCTTAGGGCACTCTCTTGGGAAATGAGGCTCCTGAATGTCTGTCTGCTGAGGAACCTGTTGAATCCAGCACCCTCACCTGGCGAGTCCTGCAAGCCTCAAGCTACTGTGTGAAAGGTGCAGATCCCCACCCAGCCTTTTAAAAGACAGTGAGCAAGTCTGCGTTTTCTAAGGAACCTCATCTTTTCAGTGTGTTCTGGATATTATTCCATAATGATTAATGTTTTCGGGGTGCCTTAAGGGACCTAAACATTCCTTTGCCAAATTTCCAGATCCTATCTTGGGAGGGATGTGAGAAATGGGCTTTGAGCTATTTAGACTGGGGCAATTCTAAGCACGTACAAAGCAAACACCTCAGAAACTTTCAAGTCAAATCAGGAGGAGAGCAGTAAGTTTAAACACCTTCTGGAGTATGGAAATACTGCTAAGAAGTATTTTAGATTTCAGTTTGAACATCTGGGCCTCACATCTTTGTCAATGTTCTAGAAACTTGTGTTGTTTGCTGAATGTGGCTAATAGACACTGGAGACACTTTTACTATTCTAGATAAACACAGGAAGCAAAATGTTAGCAAGTTGGAAAATACCTGGGGTTTAATTTTCAATTTGAGATGTATTCAAGTTTTTGTTATTTTATTGTGGATGATGTCTATATGTGAGTAGTTACTGGGTTTTTTGATGGACTCTTTATTTTCTTGATACTCAGTTTACGGACTCAGTTTTCTCCTTAGTAATGCAAAGCTGTCTTCCCTACACAGAACTTGAGCTGACTCAGAAGTTAACTGAAAAATACTGAGGAGCTGAAGAGTGTAAGCCATCAGGAGTTCTTATAAAGATAAAACATTTGGCATTCTCATGTAGCCATGTTAAAAAAATAATCAGAAGATACATAATATCTCTTCTAATTTGAGTTGTATCAGTGTTTTCATAACTATTGCTTTGCAGTGAGAGGTTTTACAGAATTTCACATATCACAGAGAAACAATATTAAGCTCTTAGGATAGATAAGAAGATTGTTCCATCAGAACACTTCAATTTTTCTGGATCAACATTGACACCTCAGACATAGGCAGAGTGATTTTAAATTTAATCTGGCTATTACTTCAGAAGCTATTTCCCATGAATTCACACCCCTCCACATGAACTCACTGTGTGAAAGCTGTCACCTTTGAAAGCAAAGTTCAAAGTTGAGTATGCTTTCCTGACTGGAATTATTTGCAGCTTAGTTTCCCCCGGTTGGGAGATATATTATCACATTCTTGTCTACTTCCCACCGTTCTACAGGTATCTAAAGAGTTTTGTTTTTAGAGGTTTGTGGTTTTTCTTTTTTCTCTTTTCACCTTAATGATCCTGTCTTTGGTCAGTGGAAATCAGGTGCTATTTATTCAATTTCTGTAACACCCACTTCATGGGAATCTGAGTGTCATTAGCTCTGCCCATGGCTTTAGAAAAACAAATCTATTCTGATTTGGGATTGCCAAATGAGACTGTCTGGGGTCAGACATAAAGCAAGCAGGAAGAGAGCAACAGTGAACAAGGAAACATTAGTATGAAAACAATTTTACTTCTATGAATCATAGAGCCTTTGGTGAAATTAATTAAACAAGGTCCTGGGCACATTCAGAGAAGGAGTTGAAAGGTAAAATGACTCTGTGAAGGTGAAATAAGTTCATAGTATTATTTGAAGCGCTCTCAAGAATGTTCCATACGCAAGGAAAAGGGGAAAAAAATTGTAAGTTGGGATTTGTGGGTAGACACAACATATTTTATTTTACTGTTGCACGAGAGGAAAGCAGTCATACTTCTAAGCACATTAGCCCAACATCAGAGAATAGAAAGACAAACTTTTGGGACTCATGGGCAGGAAGAAGAAACTGATATCAAAAGCTTTTCTGTTTTTCCCACTGCATCAGAGGCATGAAAAGTCTTTGCTACAACCTTTAGGTACCTCTTGTATGCTTAGAGTAGGATTGATACAGCAACTTCCATGCAAACATGGACAGAGCTTCTCTCCTTTTCAGTCTCAGCTGTATTTTTAGTTCTATGCCCACAATTTTGGAAAAGAAGATGTTAGCCAACAGATGTACACCCCTGAATTTGGTGAAATGAAACTTCAACTCTATAGTTTAATGAAGAAAAATCAAATTAAGTCAATACAGTTACAGCCATGTACAATTTTGACAATGTATACATTTTTTCTACAAAAAATATATATAATTATGCTTTCTAACTACAGTCAGGTTTGCTTTTTTTTATTCTAAAATTTATTTTTTTTCTCTTCTTGTAATGTTGTAGCTTTTCCCCCCTTCTACACAGGTTTCTAGTCTTTGCAATATAAAATAGGAAAATAAGCCTGAGTTTTCCTCTGCATCTACATTTTTCTTCTTTTTTTTTTTTTTTTTTTTTTTTTTTTCTTTTTTTTTTTTTTTTTTTTCCTTTTGGCCACTACACAAATTTCATTTAAGCCAGAACTTTTTTTCTTTTTTAATTTATCTGTATGTGTTCTTGCCAATTTTTAATGAGTACATTGTGACTTACTATTAAAATGAAGAACAAACAAAATCATGTCCTAAAACATCTTGTTCTGGCCTGTGCAGGTTTGCATGCAAATTTTAGGCAGGAATCTTTCTTCCTGATCTAAATATTAGTTGCTGTAGCTAATGGAGAATGTTGTTACTTTTCATTCAGTAAAAGAATCATAGAACAGTCCCATGTTTGACATTTTCAGGAAAATGGGGGGGTGAAAGTCAGTATTTGAACAAGGATGACAGGAATGATTATGACACAGGCACATATTTCATTGCTGCCTGATAGGCAGGGAAGGGAGGAAAAAGGCAGGCACTAGAGGAATGATGGGGCAAAGCATAAATAGAATGCATTTTGCTGGCAAATGAACTTTCTACACCTGATTCTCTAGTGGTGTAAGAAAATGGGACCGTGTTGTCTTCTGCCTCTGTATCACACACTGACATGAGCACTATTAAATGCTTGGCATAAAACTGTTTCAATACCATGCTGTAAAATAGTATTTTTATTTTCTCCAAATTTGTTAGGTTAAAAAAAATTCAAAAAACACCAAAACTCTTAACTGTTCTACTAGGAGAAAAGAGCATTAAAATAAAAGCTAGCAAATTAGACTAAGTTAAAAACATTCCAGTACCATTAAAGCTGAATGCTTATTCATTAACCCTCAACAACTGTATATGTAACACTTGGATTTGATGAATTCCTAGCAAGGCATGGTGCTCTAGGAGTGCTTCTTGGATTTTTATTTGACTTTTCTCTAAAGTCAGGGACACTGAATGTCTTGGGATACTTTTTGGCTGGGGCACACCCTTCTGGTGTCTCGCAGGGCCAGAGACCCGGAGTTGCTCACAGCTGTTGGTAAAACGGGTGCAGCTCTTCTCTTAGTGCAGAAGCTGATAACAGATGAGGAATACAGCATTTCATTACACTGCATTGGTGGATGAACACTTCCCAATCAGTTGAGATTAAAGCCTGAATATTTTGGACTTTTCCGTTTGTTGATTGCTTAGTCGGACATGAGAAAAACTTATTTTTCTTATTCTGACTGTGGAGTAGCTGTAAGGAAAGCTCTGTCTTTCCAAACTTTGCTTCTGTGGGAGGAACATCATTTCCAATGAGAAGTTGAAAGTCAAATGTCAGAACTTCCTGCAGACCCCTTTTGGACTGTGTGCCATTTACATGAATATTCTGATTTTGTACCAAAACAGTAGGAAGGGATCTCTGTCTATAGGAGAATAACATCCATGAGTGCTTTATTGTTGCATGTGACCAAATGCAAATTGCACAAACATGAATCCCTCAATCCATTATAATTTGCAAAACCATCACTAGGTAGATTGTTACAAAATACTGCGGGCTTCTTGCCTGTGGAATAATTTTCCCAATTTTTTTTTACTTTCAGACTTTTGTATTGCAGAGCTGTTTAGAAGCAGGAATTTTCATTTTCTTTTGATTTTCTGTTTAGATGTTCCCAGTTTGAGGGCTATGTTTGAATAAGGACTATCATATACACATTTCAAATTTTAAATTTCATGTTAACACTGGAATCCAAACTTTCTCAAAGTTTTTGGATGCTGGTGGAATATCCTGGTGTTGCAGGTCAGTCACATCTGTAAGTTTGAACAAGGAAATGAAAATTACAAGGGATGATTTTCAGGAAATATTTTCCTAGC